>OY811985.1:4421864-4489982 GCA_963681505.1 Eunapius fragilis | reverse complement strand
GGCGGCAATTTAATAATAGGGGCGGCATTTTATATCGATGGGGGGGGCGGCCGCCCCCCCCAACTCTATGGTAGATCCGCCACTGTAGCCAAACGTTCAAAAAAAACTCACACAGACGGACAGACTATCCGCGCATTTATAAATAGAAATGACGAACCGGGAAAAAACCAGCTATTATGAGATATATTAGTGACGTCATATCACCTATAATTATCCGATAAATTTTAGGGGACCGAAAAGCCGTAAGTTAATACTATCGTGTGTGTGTGTGTGTGTGTGTGTGTGTGTGTGTGTGTGTGTGTGTGTGTGTGTGTGTGTGTGTGTGTGTTTTGTCAGTCAGTTGTGTGCGTGTGTGTGTGCGCGCGCGCCGTGCCAGTCAGTTGTGCGTGTGTGTGTGTGTGTGTGTGTGTGTGTGTGTGTGTGTGTGTGTGCGTGTGTGTGTGTGTATGCCCCAGTCTATACACAAAACCGCGAGACTTCCCACCCTCTCCCTTTTTCATGCGCCCCGAGACTCAGTGGGGGTGTTGATGCTCTACTCGTGAGGTGTTTATATTAGAACCTATTTACGCCTTGTGTTGCTTCCCAATCATATCATGATGTTAATAACCAATGCATTAACTACCCGGACAATCCCGATTCTACAATAACTATGTGAAAAGAAGAAAAGGTTACCCGTTGTTCATTCACGTCCGCTTGTTATTTATCTCGTCCCCAACATAACAAAAACAAAAATAGTCAGTCAGCAAATACTATTTATAGCACCAGCACCATAGGCGGCCCCAGCGCTTACCGAAGGGAGGGGCCAACGTCACGAAGGGCGCCAGAGGGGGAGGGGCATTATCAATTTTGCAATCTTAGTCGTTTGTTAATCGCTATTTGTACGCTCAGATGAGTTTTTGTAGTTATTGTACACATAGTTACATGTAGTAATCATATTGCAACGCTACAGTAAAAATTACTTATAGGGGTTGGGGGGGCGCCATAACCAGGGGAGGGGGGGGGCCATGGCCCCCTGGGCCCCCCCCTGGGGCCGCCTATGAGCACAGATTCGGTATGAATGTGCGGAATAGAGTTTGTGCGTTTAGTGACGTAATTTGTGTATCCGCCATTTTGAGTGTCAAAAGCAACGGTATGGGCAAGGCTTGTTGTGCAGTTGGATGCAGTAATCGTTTCGTTAAAGGTTCGGGGGTTCATTTTTATCGTTTTCCTCAAGATGAACAACGTAAGTCATGGTGGATAGCAGCAGTGGGGCGTAAAGATTGGATTCCAAATGAGTACTCGTGGATTTGTAGCGTACTAGTACACTTCGTTTCGGGGGAAAAGAGCAACAACCCCCTATCCCCTAATTATGCTCCTTCCTTATTTGAGCACGTGAAGAGCCCTTTGAAAAAGAAGCGAGAGCATGATTTCAACACATTCCAGAGAAATGTAGACGTACTTTCTAGCTGCATCTTGGCTCAAACGGGTAGTCAGGAACCTTAAAACGCTATACTACGCATAGACACGTGGATGTTTTTGACACTCAAAATGGCGGTTAGCAACGGTTGCTATTTATTGATGACGTTTTATGACGCAAACGCACAAACTCTATTAAAACCCTACGGCAAGCAGTAGGGCCAGGGCTGTCGACCACTAGAATTTTTAGGCCGTTTCTAATTGCATGAAATGCCAGCATTTTCTATTTATAGAACATTGTATACAGTCAGTAAAAAGAGCGCTATCCGGAAAGGTACGGTTTATACATGTCATGCATGCTATTTATATGGTGAACGTCGAGGTACCGTCTTCCAAATTGGCCAGAAAAAGACAACTGACAACGGTCAGACCCAAGGTCACACGTACACATAAAGGCTAGCGCTTACTGACTTCACGATGGACAGTAACTCTTAAAATCGCAGACGGGCAGTAGCGCAGCCGTTGTGATTTGCATATATAGCCTCAGAGCAATCAAATACAGGTAGCAGCGCAGCCGCTGTGCTTTGTATAGAACCATGCAAACAAGCAAGCATGACGGTTAAAAAGGTAACCCGCATTTTTGGTGGAAATTTCTCAAGCATTTTTTTGCATTCGTTGGCTCGATTTTTGGTGGCACAGCTCTAGCAGAGATAATATATAAGGGGATTGGAAGCAGAGGCAATTAGCACTGATTATCACGGCGCATCCTTGGTAGAAACCATTGAAGTGCTAATACCTGGCATAGGCAATGCATGTGCTCTTTTTCTCAAGTCCATCTAGGCAGATAAACAAGCTGCACAATAGTATACAATACCATCTCAATAGGAAAAAAACTTGAGGAAAAGATTGTCAAACACAAAGCACTGAAAAAAAAAAGAACATACAGAATGCATGCAATAAACTATAGTGTTTTCCTCAGGGCTTTTGACTTTTGGGTCGTCTTTTTCTGGGTCACCTTGTACCTCTCAACCAGCGCACTAGCCATTGAAAAACCTCGAATAACTATCCATAGATCAATGATCATTTCAAGGATAGTGATGGTTACTTCGTCACTCCACGAAGCAGTCAATATTGACTGGATTGCCTATGCAGAGTTTTACTGACCAAAAAACTGAACAACCTTCAACACATCCTCCACATTCTTCACTATAAGAGGCAAGTTAACGAACAAGGAAGAAAGGCCGGGGTTTATTCTTTTCCAAGCAATCATAGCAGCCCATTGCAGCTGTTCATTGAAAGTCAATGAGACAGTGACACCAGGATTGCCATCAACCAAAACATCAACTTTGCTCAACGTCAGTGGGACACTGCAAAGCATAACCCACTGTGGTGGCAGTGGAAGCAGAGACAGCCGGTGTGAAAGAGAAGTGAGAGATGGTACACTGCACTTCATGAATTGGGCTAGTGGAAACGACACTGTGAGAGGAGAAGACTCAGAAGGCGGGGTATCGCTACAGTCAGAGTATGTATCTCTGATTGGACAAGGTGACAAATAGAGCCCAGTAGACGCTTGCACAGAAACAAGGGAACGTGGGATGGAGACCATGAGTGTCACAGGCTTTCTCTATTGCTGGTCTGTATATTTTCGAACTCTTCCAAGTCGAAACTTTGACCCACCCATGCCTGATCTCTGCCGAAACAAAATAAATTTGTATTGGAATATGCATAGGTGTTGAACTAGTCCATATTATTATCACTGGCCGAACAAAATCAAGTTTTAGGTGTCACTTTCAAACGCGTGTATAGTAACCACGCAACGCACTGGGGCTATACCCAGTGTACCAAGCCACAGTTCAGGGCTAGTAGTATTGGAAAAAGCGTATGAAGGAAAGTCTTGTCGTGCAACCGACTGTCGAAACATCCCGGGCAAACAAATCGGTTAAAAAACACTTAACAATATCCTACTCAAGCAAGGATTAGTTTTAAAGCTTAAAATTTTCATCAAACCACAATACTACATCCGTAAGATGCTTATAGCGTAAAGAATAGGTAAAGCTTTTACCAGATTGCGAGCGGTTACCCGGGCAAAAAAAAATCCATCCTTTCACTACTTTCAAGCGGAAAACTAATGACTATGGATTAGGCTAACGCAATAAGAATTCATAAGTCAAAAGAGTATTCATAGAACTATTCGTTGGCCGCATTATTGCAAGATTTTGGCTTACTTTGTAAGAGATTCGAACGAAAATCAGAGTCCTTCTCCAAAAAAATCCACCCCTTTTCACAAGTTTAGAGGTGTGATTATCACTACCTCGGATGTCCCGAGCATAGGTATAGCGCACGTGATGTGCTTCCAATCCCCTTATATATTATCTCTGGCTCTAGCAAGCAGTTACGCGGGCAAATTATTAATAAGTTTGAGATAGCCATATGAATGCTCTGTGGAAGAGCCCATCTCCAGTGAACAGCCTGGGCAATGTCTGGCTAAGGCTATCTCAATTAAACCATTGCGGTGTGCTACAATGTGTCGGCTGACCCTAAGGTATATTCCAGATACACCTCCCCTAATTGGGACATTGTTTAGTGACTACAACCAAAAGGTAGCCTGTTAAAGGTCCATTTACTGTTCCGTGGTGGTTGGGGCCTTTGACAATCCTCCACAAGCACCCCCTTGATTGTCCTAATGGAACCATTATCCTAAGGTTTATTGGCTTCTTTTATACATTTTTCTACGTCTTCAACTTCAAATGAGGGAGTTGATACCCCCCCCCCTCTCCCGCCAAACAAAACCACCAACATGACTTGGGGCATGTCACACCAACAAGGCCTCGGAACTGACATTTTGCCTGAACACCTAGATAAGATTAGGGTCAACAGAGGTGACTACCTCCCCCCCTCCCCCTATCCTGAACACCTAGAGATATGTCAGTGGTTTTGACAAATATTAATAAATGTATTGACCCAACTAACTGCACTGAAATAAAATTTTAATACCAGCAAAATGCGTTTTAAAAAACTAAAACCACAAATAAATGTACCAGCAGATAATTGTAGTCTTAAGGTACCGATAACTTGAGCCATTCATCGTCCCAGTTGTGATGGACTGGGAACTTGTGCACAACTCCCTGTCAGGCCATTACATGTGAACCCATGAGGGGATTCTATTGTGTATGTCGTACGATGCAATTGTTATTGTTATGATGCTTGTATTTTCCCCATTCATCACTTCAAGTACCCACGTGTAAGTTATACCTTTGCAATCCAAGAAGACCCACACCTGTGACATATTTCACATCAGCTGAAGCTCATCTATATACACATCAGTGACACATTTCACATCAGCTGAAGCTCATCTATATATACAACTCAGTGCTCCATCATACAGGTATAGTTGGTGGACACACACACACACACACACACACACACACACATGCAATTAATTTTTAATCACTAAGAATGAATTATGGCAGTCATTTCAATATAAGTGTACTGTGACTGGCATCCAATATACAAATCAGAGAACACACATACTCCTAAGCTTTCTGGAAAATGAATTTTAAATGATGATGATGATACAATGGTGTATTTATTCATAACACATGCATGTTACTTTTTAAAATAATGTTTCACATCCATGGGACACACTTACCATGCAATGCACCTAATAGCATATTATAATAACCATATAGTTGGTAGTTATTAGGACAAGTTCAATAGATGGCTTGGTGTTCTATCTCTGAGTGGCTATCAATCAACATTGAATCATAAAGAAATAAAGCACAATTTTTTAATCAAGACGTGTAGTTTTTTGTTATGTCGTCCATAAACTGCTATTAACGTTAGCATTAATTTTAAATTCAGAGCCATGGCTGCTGGTGGAGACCGAGAGCGTCGTAAACAGAATGACTCTGGCTTCATTGAGGTAATATAATGTGTCTTCAAAGTGGTAGAAATAATCCATCATAGTAAACAAACATCTCAATCAATTGACTAAGTGGATCATGAAATTTTTAAACATGAGTACAACTGCTCCATTTTAATTATTATGGTTATGAAATATTGTGTGGTAAAACTTTACTGTAGTAGCATATTACCTAATGGTTTCTTCTTCAAATTATTATCTTCTGCTGTAAAATTAATGGCCATTGCAAGAGGTAACTGGAATACGATGATGCAGTTATTTACTTCAACCAGTTTTAAGACTTATTGCACCGCACTCAGACACCAGCCTTTAATGTAATTGATCAGTTTTTGAATCTTTTTTACAAAGCTACAAAACTTGGAAAAAAAACTATTATAAATTTACACACAAAGTATATGTATGCAAGCAACACCACTGTAGGTTATTGAAGCTGTGGTGACCCACTTGTAATGCAACCTTTGCAGCTTGATGATCCAGAGGTGCCATTGGAAAGGAGCACTTCCAGTGAGACTGATTGTCACACATCTGTGCCTGTCACTGAACAAGAGAACCAGTTGAAATCGATTGCAGTGTCAAAAAATGGCCCCATTTGTGTAAGTACCTGTTGTGTATGGATGCTGCACATTATTTTTTAATGTATTTAGCCAAGTGGGCTTGTGGAACCAAACGTGTCTTGCCAAAGTGAAAGTGAAGTTATCATCAATAAACAGGTATTGAATGAGGCATCTGAATGAAAATAACTCTTACTATCCACTTACTCATGTATAGGCATTTATCACTGCAGAAGTCATACCCATAGATGCTAAACAGACATCAGCCCTTGAGGTTCGAGAGGTGCAGCAACCCGAACAAGAGCATCTAGATAAAGAGGTGAAGCTAGGGCTACCTGAACAAGAGCATCAAGATAAGGAAGTGCAGCAAGGGCTACCTGAACAAGAGCATCTAGATAAGGAGGTGCAGCAAGGGCTACCCGAACAAGAGCATCTAGATAAAGAAGTGCGGCAAGGGCTACCCGAACAAGAGCATCTAGATAAAGAAGTGCAGCAAGGGCTACCTGAACAAGAGCATCTAGATAAAGAAGTGTGGCAAGGGCTACTTCTAGATAAGGAGGTGCAGCAAGGACCAGTACACATTCCTGAAGTAGATAAAGAGGTCCAGCAAGGGATAGATGAAGTAGACCATCCATGTAAAGGTGCAGTGGAACAACAGCTTATGAAAGAGATAAGATTGCTTGAGCTGACGAGGGAGAAGGAAGAAATGGAGCACAGGATGAAGATGCGTAAAATGGAAATGGAGATTGAAGAAAAACAGATGAAAAAAAGGCTTCTCCAAGTGGAGCAGGAACTTAGGCAGATGCAATGTGGTCCAGCAACATTCAGATATGTAAGCCACGGGAATGTTCCGTTATGTACTGATCTGTTGTTCCATACTGGCATAGGTGAACCCTGATATAGAACCTGGCCCTACTCCAAGTCTAGATGGAAGTCCTCACTCTGTTCCGGCTAGGCTTGGTGACGAGGTAATGCAAACCACAGTGTGCATGGGAGCTAGTTGATTTTTAAAAACCACTTCCAAATTGATTTCTTAGACATAATATTTTCTCAATCCTCTAATTAACCAGATCAGCAAGTGCATTACAGTACAATGAACATATGGTTATACGGCTTGTAATGCTATAGGCACACCGTAGGGAGTTTTTAATGGAGGAGGGGGGGGGGGGGGGGGGGCAGTGATTAACAGATATGAGTAAGCAATTTGCTGGCAATGTGTGGCAACAGGTCGCAAAGTATCATTAGCCTAACAAATAGCCAGACCCCAGGCATAATATGCTGAGTGGATGACAAGTGTATGGAAATTAGCACTGCCACATGTTGCAAGTACCGCCTTAATTCAAAAGTGCATCTTAACGATCCATAATCTGGTTAAATTAATATCGTGTCATTTTATCCAACAACATTCATATTGTTATCATGTAACGTATAGGATCACAGCTTACATGCCCAAGAGACTGGTGAAGCAAACAGTCATGGCGTGCATGGAAGTGAACTAAAATGCTCTCCTGTTGAAGAAGTTACACCACACAATGTTGCCAAGGATTCCATGGTAACTGGACAAGAAGAGGTAAGTTATTATAATTTAATAATTATAATCATAGTTTTTTCATATTTAATTTTCGCCTGCTGCACAGCAAAGGAAGAATTTTGTATACTTATCATTGGTGGTAGCTGAGGCATGGCAGTGTTTGTTTCACCATAGAATTGCCACCAAAAAATTGTTCACGTCCTGCATTATATTAAGCCTCTACCTTAACAACCCAAAAGTTGATAGCTTTTTTTTTTCAATTCTAAGTAGCTTTTTTTTTTCGTACAGATTAAAAATTAAATTGTGCTGTTGACATTGAAGTTACTATTTTATCACTGGCATTGCAACACGCATGCGCTGTCATTTCAATGTTTAGAGCAACATAAGTTTAATTGACAGTGATTGCTGCATCTTCCACTTAGTTTTTTAATGCTCACTGCTTCCAATAGAGTGAATCATTTGTAGTGTTGTGTTCATACTAAGCAAATAGTCACATAGCATGACAATGTCCCAGTTTGTGGTTACGAAATTTATATTACTCACAGTCGTCGACAGACAGCAGTGAAGACCAACATCTAGACAACACTTCCCCACCCCCTGATCCTGATCTTGACGGGAAGGGTGTGCAGATAGCCATGCCGGGAATTCCCCCCATGTTTCCCTCTCAATGCGACATCAAAGTGTGGCATCACAGTGCCGACACAGAGCGCTGGAGGAACACATTTGAGGTGATACTTCAGATGTTGTCTTCTGCAATGTCTCCAGGAGCTAAATACATCTTCTACCCTGGGAACGATGCCACTAGCACTGCTGCTGTCATCAGCTGCATGACTGATGAGTGGATTGGAAGAGCAGACACCGTCAGCCAGCACAGCTTCATCATCTGTATTTTATGTGGTTGGAAGTACAACAGAGCGCTGGAAGCAGCCATAAACAGGGCAAACTCAGAGGGAATCATAATTGTGTGCGCAGCAAAGTATGACAGGGAAGACACGGAGAGGATGCTGTGTCCTGGTGCACTTGGCAGCGTTTTATGCATTGCAGAGAGCCCAAACGGAAGCACAGCACTTTCCTCTGCAAGAGGAGGTGCAATCGACCATGTTGAGCCGGGTGTGTTGAAACATCAGAAGTATGACCTCACCCATGGAACCCCCATTAGTGCTGCGCGCTTTGCAGGTAATCTTGCCCTGATACTTGAGGTGGTTTTTAAAGCTACTGGAGTTAGCATAAAAGGAATAGCCATCTTGAAGGAGTTTCTACTCTTTGAAACGAACTGCTACGGCAGGGTAAACTTCAAATCATTGAGCAGACGTCCAGCATTGCAGATCAAGAAAGACCTGGAGCATATATCACAGGGACGTAATCGAAAGCAGTATGACCCTGTAATTTCCTGCGGTGATGCAAAGGCCAACACCAAGCTTTGGTCAGGGCTCCATAACGATCCAAAGCAACTCTGTGGTGCAGGAGTTACAATTGCAATGATTGACAACATCGAAGAAGGTTACCTGATGCATGTACAGAACCATCACAAGATTAAAATCAAGTGTGAAGGGCAAATCCAGTATTTCTACATGTACGCAAAGGATGTCATGCAGGAATGCTGCAGGATTCATCGCAACGGTGCTCAGGGCCACGTCTTGCAGTGTGCAGCCATAGTTGCCAACTGTGTGCCCAAGTGCAGGCTTCTGCTGATCAGGCACCAAAACAGTAACCGTGTGGAAGAAGGTGCCCTCAAGGTGGTTGAAAAGGAGAAACCGGAAGTACTCCTTGTGTCAGCAGTCACCTCTGACACGCACGACTCATTCTGTACTAATCTCGGCTCCATCTTGAGTTGGTGCATCGTCGTGTGCGCAGCTGGTAACGAAGGAAAGACGGACCGCAACACCATCTGCTACCCTGCAAGGATGGGGAACTTGATCGTCATAGGGGCCTGTGATCAATTTGGCAACCGGCGCCCTTACAGCAGCGTCGGACGAGAATTGAACTTCCTGTGTCCCGGCGAGTTTGACATAGCCGACGCAACAGGGAAAGGAGGGACGTGCTACGCCGCATCGGCTGGTGCGTCTTTTATAGCCAAGGTTCTGCAGCTCATCACCACAAAGTGTGGAGGACGGCGCATCCGCACTGAAATTGGACGGGACCCCATCCCTATATCCGAGCTGGCGTGCAACACGTACCTGATGAGGAGCCTCCTTAGCCATCCGAGCATGGGGCTGTGCAGTAGGGCCGACCATTCCCCAACCGAGGGGCACGGCATGCTACTGATTGACAAGATATCTCTTCTGACACCAGAGGTGCTCGAAAAATTCATTGTGGCCTTTTATAAGTAGTAATTGTGTACACAGATACTTTTTTATTTTTTTTAGCATTATTTTAGCTGTTCAAATATGGGTTTTTTTCCCCCTATATGGGTTTTTCCCTGCCTGGTCTCCACACCAGGCTAAATGTTGTGCTTTGAGTTTTTTAAATGTTGCTTTGTAATATTTTTAAAATTGACATGAAACAAATATTAATGGATATATGGGACAATTAACAATGCTTAGCTAAATACACAATTGGGGCATTGCAGGAAAGTTGGAAGACAAAGCAAACTACACTGTGTTTTGTATGGAAATGTAGGACCATGTGCTCCCAGTACCATCCTTGGTCCACGCACACCTAATAAATAGCACATTATTCATGCTTTACCTTGGTAGATGGTGAATCACAATAATTTTGACCTGCACTGATGGTTGAGATATGTTAGTGGTAGTTAGTAAGATAGTGTTGATCATTTGACTTCATTGTTAGAGATATCAAGCATGTGTAAAATTCATAGCAATATATGTATATTAATTACTGAACAAAATCAGGCATCTGCTGCTGTTTAATTTTATGTTGCTCATCCCGCAGTGTTCTACAAAATATGAAAATGTCCGGCCCAAACCATGAAATTGTATATAAGGAGCTATGTATAAGGAGCTGTATATAATGAGTTGGGAGTTGTAAATAAGGAGCTGTATATAAGGAACTGTATATAAGGAACTGTATACAATGAGTTGGGAGTTGTATATAAGGAGAAGCTGTATATAAGGAGTTGTGTATAAGGAGCTGGAGTTGTGTACACAAGTAGCTGACATTTTTTACTTCAATAGGAAGCATTGCTTGCATGTCCACAAGCAAAAGCCTGGGTTTGTGCATGAGGGACAGTAACGTAGTCACACATACCGGGTATTCGTTACTTCCCGGCTTTAATTATCCCAGCTTCAATCAATATGTTTCAAAGCAGCACCTTCATGTATAGAGCCATGATGGTTGCATCAGTGCACCCGCTATGGTGGTGGATGCAACCTCACCACATTCATTAACAACACAGGTGCTTATAAATTACAACTACCGGTATATTATTATGAGCAGATCGTACGCGTGTTCCCTTGGACTTGATCTGATCCATTTCCCCGAGTTTGCTACTTTACTGAAGTGCAACGTTGATTTAAGCCATCCACCCTGTGAAAATGGATTAAATTAACACGAAGATGGAAACACGAAACGTTTTCCTATGATATGGTAGTACTTACTATCATAATGTGCATGGTGTAGGCTTATCTGGACATTGTATCATCCATAATTTGCTATGTACAGTTGTAATCACAATCGAGAAATATCAACCACAGGTCATACAGGCTTCGCCTTTAACGGATAATTGTGATCGAGCTAGTAGTCAAGTGTACAATCCTAAAATAAAAATGCACCCCGCATATGTGCACATAGCCATGTATTACCTGAATTTTACTATTCCCATTACAGACTGAGCAGAGAGTTTACATCGCCGACTGTATGTCTGCGCTAATATAAGTCAAAAGGCCTGGGGACACGTGCATTAACTCTATTTAGTGACCACCTTTTTAAAAAAGGCGCCAACGTTATTGAATTTCAAACTTTTTGAATTGATTGAATATGGATGAGGGAACGATGCACTCTTTCTTGTCACCGGAGCGTCAGGACTGCGCCAAGAAGCTTTTTGACGAAGAAAGTCTCTGTTGGAGAAACACATCTGACTATTTCAGTCAGTCTGGAGATGACACACTGGTTACGACGATAAGCTTTAGCAGCCCTCCTCCAGCGTCTCCTCACCAAGTAAGCATGTACTTAAAGTTTGAAGCTTAACTGAACTGCGCGTGTGGTTTTTACACATATACTGACCAGGGTAGACTTGCGATACGGGACATGCTTTTAGAGCTACAAATAAAGCTTTTGCGTTGTGAATTTGCTTCTAGAACCTGCTTTAAAGCCTGCAACTTGCCATTTGGCTGCTATTTGTCACCTGTTTAAATACGTGTTTTCACGCTTGTGATTAAACAATACGACCCCTGAATCAACTAAAAAAACTATTCAATATCGTCCATTTTTGACGTGCGTGCGTTTTGATGTCACTGCCTTTTAGACTTACTGTATGCACGCGCACCCACACAGCAAGCACGCTTAGGCGTGCAAGCACCATAATTTATACCGCATTGCTACATATATACCACAGAGCTGGGATGTGAACTTTGCTACGCCGAGTGCGCCACCATTTCGACGTCCATCCATCGAGTCCATGGAGTCACCCTCCTTTTCTCCTCCCTCCAAGCAACAGCGGCTCGTATCGCCCTCCTCGTTGGAGGGTAGTCCCTTCAAAGTCAGGTCCCCGCTGAGTTCATCGCCCCACTGTACGTCGGCGTCATTTGGACAGGAAACCCCCCCAAGGGAAAGCAACCGTGATGAAATGGTGTGCCACTCACCGCCCCATATTGAGCAGCTGCGGTTATTTGACACCCCGCACACTCCAAAGAGCATCATAAGGAGGTCAACTATGGCTCGGTTTCCTAGGGACTCAGTTTTGCAGAGGTTAGTATGTGGTGTGTGGGTGAGTTTGTGTGTATAGGAGGGGCTGATGCTTGCATGCAAATGTTTTGGGTGGTGATAATAGCTATTTGGCCTTGGTATGACTGATCTGCAAATGTATGTGTGTGTATAGCATGTGTGTGTGTGTGTGTGTGTGTGTGTGTGCAGGGGGTGGGTGGGTGTGTATGTGTGTGTGAGCATGCATGTGTGTGTGTGTGAGAAAGCATGGCGTGTGTGTATGTGTGTATGTGTATATGCGCTTATTCATACATGTGTACATGTACATGTGTACATGTGTGTGTGGGGTAAATAGAGACATAATTGCACTGTGGGTGATGGGAGTCACATAATTGCTGAAGTAATTAGTGACCTCCAGTTGTGTTGAGCTTCATGACTGGTGTGAGATCACATGATTGTCTAGCTGAGATCTTGAGTCTGTCATGTGATAGGTGTTGCCATCTTGTGTGTGCTATACGTGTTCTTTGTTTAAAGTGATGATGAACTGTCTGTCACTTGAGGTTGATGTTTTTTTCTCACTATCCTCCGGTGTGTGCTCAGGTTGAGAACTGCTAGAGTTACTCGATCCGGTCCAGAACTAAGACGAAGAGTTTCCAAGGGAACAAATGTTAATCCTTTTACACCCCGTGAACTCAGCAGTCGTGCTAAAAGGAAGGCTGGAGCTAGTAGTATAGACAACAGGTACGTTTTGATATGTGGACCTCAGGGTAGTAGCGGATGAAAGCATGCTGGATTTTTTTTTGGTACCGCATAAAGTATAGTATAAGATTGTTATTGTATGGAAACAAGAGCAGGTGCATGTTATGATGGGATGGCTGAGGGCAGCGGAATGTGGATATACTGATGTGGTTGACATACAAGCTATGAGTGAAATTACTGCTTTTTCTCTGAAGTGGATATTTGAGGCGAGTCTGTATGTCTGCATTGATATGGCATATGGTCTCCCACCAACTACATGTATGCTGTACACAGGCAACTTACGAGGGCATAGGTGTGATGGTGTGAATTGTTTTATGTTTCCTTTTGTACCATAATCATTTCTTCAAGCTGTTCAGGCTTGTAGTGTTGCACTGGGATTATTAACCCCCCCCCCCCCCCCCCCCCCCCCAATGATTAATATCCTACCCTCTCTTCTACTGTTTTGGGTCCCTCTTCCTCAGCCCTACGCAAATAATGCTCCTTGAAGAGACGCTTACAGATGAAGCAAGAGAATATAAGGTCAGTTGGAGGGGTGATGAGGCACTGCTGGAATGGTTTGCAGTTGGAGGGGGTGAAGGGGCACTGCTGGAACGGTTTGCAGTTGGAGGGGTGAGGGGCACTGCTGGGATGGTTTGCAGTTGGAGGGGGTGATGGGGCACTGCTGGAATGGTTTGCAGTTGGAGGGGGTGATGGGGCACTGCTGGGATGGTTTGCAATTGGAGGGGGTGATGGGGCACTGCTGGGATGGTTTGCAATTGGAGGGGTGATGGGGCACTGCTGGGATGGTTTGCAGTTGGAGGGGTGATGGGGCACTGCTGGGATGGTTTGCAGTTGGAGGGGGTGATGGGGCACTGCTGGGATGGTTTGCAGTTGGACGAGGTGATGGGGCACTGCTGGAATGGTTTGCAGTTTTGTGTATACATGCATGTGTAATGTGCTTGTTGGGAGTGTTTGTAGATGTGTGTGTTGTGGGGGGGGGGGGAAGGTGCTTTCAATCTTAAAGGCTTGGTGAAGGTGGGAAGGTAATTTTTTATTGTGCCGGGGGGGGGGGGGGGGGGGGTGGGGGAGAGATGGATCAACTGACACCTGTATTCTTTATCATTTTATCAAAATGACCATTTAAGTCTTTCGAATCAGGCCTTGTTAATTCTAATTGGACTTAATATCATTTGTGGTCTTGTTAATGATTTATTCCTCCCAGTCATGTGATGCACACCAGTTGCTACTTGCAGCCATATGGGGTTGTGGCTTAGACTTCTTATTGCACTGGTTGCTATGTGTAGCCAGGTGGGGTTGTTGTGGCTTAGATTTCTTATTGCTATGTGTAGTGATATTGGTTGCTATGTTGTAATCTTTATGTATGGACAGAAGCTGGCACTGAAGGAAAGTAATATTTCCCGCTACAAAGAGGAATTTCACGAAGTGTGCATAATTGGAAAAGGCTCCTTTGGTACTGTCTACAAGTGCATCAATCGACTAGGTAATGACATGTAGTTGGTTGGCCAGGCTCCAATATTGATCTATGCTTGCAAATTTACATACTGTGTGGTATATAATACCATTAGTTTGTGGGTGTACAAGCATGCATCTGGCTGGGTGTGGCCTTTGTGTGTGTTTGTGTGTGTGTGTGTGTGTGTACTAGTATTGTGTGTCATGACATTTTCATGTTGTACATGTATTTCCTCTTTATTTTGGCTACAAGATGGGTGTTACTATGCCTTGAAAAGGTCTCATCATCCAGTAGCCGGCTCTGCGGATGAGTAAGTCACATATCCCATAGCCTACAGATATATGCACACACACACACACACACACACCTAACACCTTGCACACCATTATTTGTCTGTAGCCTTTTTTCTGATGGGCTACAGATGCCATATTGACTGCTGTGTAACCATCAGGTCTATGTCTGTAATTTAAGCCCCACATGTGGTGGGGGGGGGGGAGGGTAATGGTTATGTGGGCTGGGGGAAGTGGGTTGTAGAGTTTCAATGGATAGATAACATTGAAAGTTACATTAACAAGGGGGCATATTAGAACACACATGTAATTGTATTCACAATGTTATATCAATTCCTGCACAGGTCCTCAGCTTTAAGAGAAGTGTACGCCCATGCTGTCCTTGGTTCGCACACACATCTTGTCCGGTACTACTCAGCCTGGGCGGAAGACAACCACATGCTTATTCAGAATGAGTTCTGCAATGGTAGGTGTGCCATTTTGAGGGTTGGAGGGTGTGTGCTGGGTACATCAGAAGGTACGAGGGTGTTGGAGGAGTTGGCTGCTGTTTAGGGTCATGCTAACATGTATGGATATGGGATTTTTTTAAATGCAAGATGGAGATATTAATCAGGTTGAAAGGAAATTTAGTAGCAATAACTCAATAAATTGTGGATCAGTTAGATGCAATTTCACATGCATAGAACCTTATGTTTGCATGCCGTGAGGAGTAAGGGAGTGTAAACGTTGTCCCTAACTATATTTTCTGGTGGCTTGAAGCTATCAATTCACCATTCCAAGTCATTGCAGAAATTATCTGCTACATGTGCATGGACATACATCAGTAGAGGGTGTGCAAAGATGGGACTCTTATTAGCTCAGTTGTATGCAGCAACCCAAGGCAGTAGTAGTAGTATAGGGCTCCCACATAAATTGCAAGAGCATTTTTTTTTTTTAAGCTTGACAGTGGCAGGTGAAAGTTGGATCCATTCAAGGGGCCCTTTGGAGCCCCCCCCCACCCCCCACCACACCACACCCTCCTAAAGGGACATTTTGATTGATCTTTAGCTCCCACTGGTAAGAGCTGCTCCTGATATGATGTGGTTCAGTGATGACATGCTTTGATGTAGTGTTTACCCACTTCATAAGAGGTACCTTTGATTAGGTAGCTTTGATAAAAGCTATGTGGTCCTTTGACCAGTCTGCCATTCATATGTTGTCTGTCACATGCTTTGGTTTACAACTGAGTCTTGTGAAAGTGGTCACGCAGTTTTTACAGTGGTTGGCTAGTGATAACAAGTCCATAGTGTAGGTGGGGCAACACCTCTTTGAGTTGTAAACACAATTGTGGACCAGTTCTTATAACTCTGGGACAAACAGTGGGACAGATTAAGTTTGAAACATTATTATTGGCATGTTTACCATCAGTGCTAAAATGTATGTGGTGTAGAGTTTTAAGTCTTGTCCTTCTAAGTAGGGGTGTATGGGCTTTTGGTTTGTGTGAATTCTTGCTGATTTTGGGACAAACTTTTAATAATTGTGCAATAGGAAGTAGCAAGAATTAATGCAAACCAAACGTCCCTATGCCTTTATCCATCAATGAACAGAAGAACAAGACATAACACTCTGTACCATGTATATTTTAGTACCTATGGGTAAAAATCCCTGCCAATAATCATCTTGTCCCACTAATTGTCCCAAAGTTAAAAATAAAAAAAATTGGGGTTGTGGAGGACTACACACGTAATGATGTCAATTTCCATCATTAACCTACACGTACAGTCATATTTGCAATATTGAATGCGCGCTACACCTGCTGTTGACCCTTTGCAATAACCACAAGTGGTTTTGTTAAACGTGCCAATTACGACCACGTGCTCACTGGTACTAATAACATGGCGGACTTGCCACGCGTATGTCTTTTTTCCTCATGTATACGCAGTTATTTATTTCTGTTTGATGTGCGTGTATGTCTTTCCCCGCGCATTTGGTCAAGGTTGCATACTGTTGTACTTCTTTCTTCAGGAGGAACACTATCTGCGAAAATTGCCGAAAACTCGAAAGAAGACAAAGTGTTTACTCAACTGGAGCTACAGAGGCTTATAGTTCACATTGCCAAGGTTAGCAAAAACTTGGTGCGCGGAATCGGGCCTTTATTCAGTGGACACGACTACATGTTGTGTGCCTTGCACACCATTATTTGTCTGTAGCCTTTTTTTCTGATGGGCTACAGATGCACAGGTGTGCCATATTGACTGCTGTGCAACCATCAGGTCCATGACTGTACCCTGTAGACAAGGACTTATAAATGGCAGCAGACATGAGCATTGTAACACGTGTTGGGCAATGTGTTTTAACCACATTTTTGGGGTTGGTGTATGTTCACACCACGTGTGCACTAGGAGTACTGACATTTAGCATAATTGCTTTGGTGACGCTTTGTTTTCACAGGGTCTCCAGTACATCCATTCAATGCACTTGGTCCACCTTGATATTAAACCAGAGAACATTTTCATCACCTTTCCTGAGTCAACTACTCCCATGGATACGGCTGGCTCAGACTGTACAACTGCCGATGAACAGTATATCTCTCCTCTGCCAGTCTATAAGATTGGTGAGTTGTTTTGCCTACCCTCCCAAATACCCTCCAATTATTGTTTGCCCTCATCAGTGGTACTGAGAGTTTATTGAATTCTAATGTGCTTCTGACATCATTACATGTGATTTTTCAGGAACATCTGATAACTCCAGCACTAATTATCCTGCTATTGATGTGCAGCTTGCAGTGTGTTGGAATCATTGTACATGTATCTCTCTCCAATCAGGTGACATGGGTCATGTGACTTCTGTGGAAGACCCCCAGGTTGAAGAAGGAGACTGCAGGTTTTTACCTAGGGAAATACTTTCAGAGGTAACAGCATTTAAAATTAGTGCATGCTGCATGCTTCACTGTAAGGTGTGTAAGTATGCATGTAATGTACGTGTTGCTTGAACTCTGTCAATCCCTTAAGCCTGCATGTAGGTTAAGATGGCTGACATGTAGCGATCGATTTAAATATTAGCAGTTCACTATTATGGTATAGTAGCATCAGTAGTAAATTCAGAAGTTCTTTAGATTAGTATAAAATCCATACCAGGTTGCAGGTTGCTAATTTCTTAATTGTAATACATAATTGTTCTTTAGATTAGTTTAATGTTAAAATCGCTGTCTGTGTGTGTAGACTCATATCATCTACACATAGACGATTGTATTTAGTGTCATATATATTGACGGAGTAGAGTTTAAAATGCTACCTACCCACCCATGTGTTGCTTAACCTGTTTTGATGGCTCAGTAAGAAAAATGAATACTGTTTGGAGGATATTAATACCCGAGGGTTGCTTGGGTAACCGATTTTGTCTACGTGTAGATGGTTCTGTCAATTTAACACTGAAATCCATACCAGGTTGCAGGTTGCTAATGTAATACATAATTGTTAAGTTGGCGTGGCTTCAGTTAGATCTTGGTTCAGATATGTTGGGTATTTATGCTGCGTGGTTTATATGTGTTACTACTGAAGTTACGCTGCATGGTTTATATGTGTTACTACTGAAGTTACGCTGCATGGTTTATATGTGTTACTACTGAAGTTACGCTGCATGGTTTATATGTGTTACTAATGACTGGGGAGTTCTGCTGATGTGTGTTACTACTGACTGGGGAGTTATGCTGCATAGTTTATATATGACAGTAGTAGTAAGCACAGGTGTATTTATCTTTTGTCTTTGGATTCCACTTAATGGGGGGTGGGAGTTAGTAACCATTCTTTTATGGGGAGACGTACACAATAAAATTAAACTGGTTTAATAATGCAATTTTTATGAATTTTTCAGAAGGTGCAGTTATGTTTTGCATGTTTCAATGTAGGGTTACAAATAAATGCCTAAAGAAATACTGTATGTTTTCACACACACACACCTGAGCACCTTGCACACCATATTTGTCTGTAGCCTTTTTTCTGATGGGCTACAGATGCACAGGTGTGCCATATTGACTGCTGTGCAACCATCAGGTCCATGACTGTACCCTGTAGACAAGGACTTATAAATGGCAGCAGACATGCACACATACATGTACTGGAGGAAATATGTGAACTGCATGAGTATTCCAGTTGTAAACAGTCTGTTTTGAAACCAATATGGGTTGTGATTACATCGCTATAACAGATTGGTGAAAAAGGGCCATTTGTCTGCACTGTTGTACACACAGCTGTTATGGAATTCATTCAGAATAAAATGCACACTTGTGTGCTTTGTATGAACTAATCACACTTCTTTTCTTCCTTACAGAATTACAGTCAACTTCCAAAAGCAGACATTTTTGCACTTGGGCTAACAGTGTACTGCGCTGTAAGTGGTGTTATGGTTACTGTTTGAAGCAGCTGCAAACAAGCTTGTGTCTCTAATGCTATCCTTTAATCCACACAGGGATCCAACAGAGATCTTCCTAAGAATGGAAATGAATGGCACAATATCAGGTTAGATAGCGGAATGGCAAGGAGTATTCATTTATTATATTTATACCTTCCTCATCATTAGGGATGGACACCTACCATCTCTTAGGAACTGCTCTAATCTGTTCAATGCATTACTCCAGGTAAATTTAATCGCAAAGTATGCAGCATTTCATTAATACAATCAGGCATTGTGTGTGTGTGTGTGTGTGTGTGTGTGTGTACAAGCTTAAATCCTTTTTTGCTGCTTTGGTTTTAGGCGATGATTTGCTCTGACCCAGCTGTCAGACCCTCTGCTTCTTCTCTTGTATCCCATCCTGTCATATGCCCTGTTGCCGAGAAGACCAAGGTTTGGCTTTGTGTGTGTGTGTGTGTGTGTGTGTGTGTGTGTGTGTGTGTGTGTGTGTGTGTGTGTGTGATCTTACGTCGGCAGCAGGACTTTTTTCAATGATCCTGTTTCTTAACTCTACAGGCTGAATTGTATAAGGAATTGAATGAAGAGAAGTTAAAGAATGAATTGTTATCAAGGTACACATTTTATTCTAAATTGCAGCGCTATGTCTATGTTAGCATAATAATTACCAGAGAATTTGAAGCAGCAGGGGGGTGTATTCCTTCACACTAAATCTAAATCTTTGTTCCTCCTTGTAAGGTGTTAGTATTTGAGAGTAATTAACTTGGGTTTTTCACTTGCAATTATTTGGACACGACCTAATGCCTGGCATACATGCAAAGCTAAATGATGGAGGTCATGCTTGTAAATATGCACTTTCACCCAAAGAGTAACAAAGGGGAGGGGGGAATCATATTTATTGCACGCTGTACATTTGTTTGGTTTATATGTACACTATTAATGAAACGAAGGAGATATTATGTAGGATTCTGTTTACACTAAATGTTCTCTTAAATTTTTTGCAACAGGCAGCTTCAAGAGGCTCGCAAGAATAGTGGTTCGAAGCCTCCTAAGATACTTGTGGGAGGAGCCAGGTGTAACCGGAGTATGAGTGTTGGAAATATTTTTTGAATTTTTTTTTGTTTATTTTGTTTGTTTGTATGTCAATTGGGCTCAGCCTTGGTTATCACTTGTGTTTTCTGTTTTTCATTTCCACTTTGTGCTCTATTCACTGGCTTCATTGAATTGCATGTACCGTAAGGTGCAGCTATTAAATAAAAACCTCCGCCTCAAAAAAAAAAAAAAAAATGGCTCGTGTTGAATAGTACGTCAGAAAGTAGCGCACAGGATTATGATAAAAGGTACGCGGCGATTACGAAGATACGTTAAAACACGAGCCATCTTTTTCCCTACTGGGGAGTTATAAGCCGTTACTACTGAATTTGATAGCTCCTTTTTTAAGGGCAAGCTTTATGGTAGGCCTATAAACGTGTGGCAGTCACATAATTACTGCAGAACCGGAGGTGCTCTGCCCATGACATCATTTGGCACGTGCGAAGTGGTAAAAAAAATAGTCTACTCAGCCCCGCCTTGTTCGAACTGAATGGCTTCGAGCAGATTTTCTTCGTTTAGGAAGTCTTCATATCGTGAAGCAGAACCCCAGCCAAAAGATGAGATTGAAAGTGACGATGAAGATGCAATGCTTGATATAAGGTTTGTCCGCTGGTCTGACCCCTTCCGTAGTGGCAACGGGATTATTGCACTGTCAAGCAAGCTTTTAAAAGGTGCGGCGGTTTTAGTATTTCATCACAATAGATTTGAGATTTATCGTGTCGCCGATCAATTGCCGCATTGTTTACGCACGGCACAGTAATGCTAGTGATGTTTGTGCGTGCACTGAGAGCATCCGATGAGCGATTTACAAGTTTAGATCCAATGTGCAATGAGGTTATCACGCCAATAACCATAATCAATGCCGTAACTATAACGTAAAAGCCCACCACTTCATCTAATGTATGTCGACTTGCGATTACTAACCTCCTTTATATCTATGCACACACACACACACACACACACACACACACACACACACACACACACACACACACACACACACACACACACACACACACACACACACACACACACACACACACACACACACCGGTGATCAGCTGGTACCACCCGAACCTTAGCAGGCATGCAGCAGAATGCATGCTTATTGACAATGCCCCTGAAGGCTCGTACCTTCTCAGACCTTCCAGTGACCAAGGCAGCTTTGTGATCTCGGTTAAGTAAGCCACTTCTTACATTGTCATAACACACGATGATGCATGGATCGCATACATTTTGTTTCTTAAATGTTAATTGATAGGCAGATGTGGGGTGTGGGGATAGATCACATAGGAGGTCCAACTGCTTGCTCATTCAAGCAGTTGGATGACCAAAGCTCCATGCTTACACTAGCTATTTTTTTTGGGTCATTAGATAAGTATTACCCTAATTAGTAAAGCTATCTTATTAAATATTACATTCCGTACCACACCATATGAATGTATGCACAAAATAAACAAATAAACTAACACTTGCATATGTGAAATCAAAATTCACACCCACACACCCACACACACACACACACACACACACACACACATACACACATGCATTTCTTAACACCCGTGCACCTCATAAGGTTGTCTAAGTCAGTGCAGCATGTGAAGATGACCCTTTTGACTGGAAACAAAGTGAGATTTGGAAACACTACCTTCGATTCCATCAGCGCATTCAAGAAACACATAGAGTTAGAGAAGCCAATAATAGGAGGGGACTCAGGTAAACAATAATAGGAGGGGACTGAGGTAAACAATCATAAAAGGGGGCTCAGGTAAACAATAATTAGGAGGGGACTCAGGTAAACAATAATTAGGAGGGGACTGAGGTAAACAAGCATAACAATATCCATTTCATATTTTACCTGTCATTGAATTACTCACAAGTACATCTTGATATGCTGGTTCTTGATGCAATATTTGTCCAGCATTACTTCATCCCAGTATTGCACGGTAGTTTTTAACTGCGTACATGCATGCAAACGTGATGCGAGTGGAAACTGCAGATCCCAGTAGTGGATCCAGGGGGGAGGGGGGGGGGGGGGCACAACGGGCCCGTGCGCCCCCCCCCCCCCCCCTTTAGTTAGCAATTCACAAATGTGAGGATATACGGGGGGCCCCCCTTCAGCTAGCAATTCAGTGATTAAAACAATATGTGTATCTTAATGTTGTGGACATTCAATTAAACCTCATCATGCTATAGGATTTTTTATGCCGAAACGCTAAAATTGCAAAGTTTCTGGGGCAGAGCCCCAGACCGCGATGGGGGAGCTTACAGTGCTCCCCCATACCCCCTAGCTGGGCGGGAGGGGGGCACCCACTACTCTGCCCCACCTATAGCCTCACCTACCATTGTGCCCCCCCCCCCCCCCCACCCTCCCAAATCTTGGATCCGCCACTGCATGTGAAATTGTATGTCAGGTAGTAAAAAGAGTAAGTGCTGCCTTAGATACAATTGGTGGATAGGTGCGGGAGTAATGTACTCCAGGCCTGCCATATAATAACACAGATGGCCCCTTCTTTCCACCCTCTTCCTACAGGAGTTACAGTGATCCTTAAGCTACCTTACTCTCGGTTCATCGATGAAGAGGAGAACCATCAGTATGTTGATCTTCTCCACCATGCTGTGACACAGACGGCAAAGGACTCGGATGACGACAGCAGTGAGGACGACACTGCTCACGAGGCCCTACCAAAACACTTGGCCGTGAGTACCCAGGCCACTGTTGACCACGTGTTATTGGGAACAGCAGTGTGTATAGTAACAATGAGGTTGCGGGGGGGCGGGGGTATGTTGGTATGGAACTAAATGCGTTGAAGTCCTAACAAGTGACCGTGTGTAATCCAAATAAGTACCATTATTAGGGTGAGTATGTGTTTGTGCTGAAGTGATCATGAGTGGTGTGGACCCCTAGAGGAGGGGTGAGTGTGCTGGTGTGTGGGTAGGTACAAGTTCTAGGTCCAGCGCAATACGCTTCTCATTCCATCCTCAAACTCCAACCTTTAATCCCTTTCAAACTGGTTTACACGGTGCATTTTTTTTCATGAAGATGATGTCAACCACCCAATGCATATGTAGTCCATGATAGTTATGAATGCGCTAAAGGAGCCTCAATGTGGAACAGAAGAGTGAGGTGTTCTGGGAACACTGCCCACTGGCTCCCTCATTAACCACCTTGTGATGATAATCAGGGTCCTTTGGGTGGCAATTGCAGACTAATAAGGAGTTAGCACAAATAAGTCATGGACTGCAGGCAACTATGAATTCCAAATGACAGTGTTGCTATATGTTGCCTGCAAATTGTTTGACAAGGGAGTGCTTCAGCCATTGCAAGTGATTTAATGTGGCCTTTTGTCTTGAAGGTGTGCTCAAGGGAGGGCTACCTAACCAAAGTTGGGAAGATCAGGAAAGTGAGTTTTATGGATGGAAATGCATGCAATAAATTGTTTGGGTTTGTGTTTACTCTTGGGTTTTAAAAAAGTACATGTGTATTAGTAAGTATGTGTGTATTTGTTATTGGGTTATGCATGTGGCATCAGTAGTAAAAAGCAGTAGATATTGGCTCAGGTGTATCCAGGGTGACTTACTACTACCTACCTGTTAGCTTTAGGTGACCAATCAATATGTGCTTTCTCCCCCCCCCCCCCCCCCCCCCCCCCCCCCCCCCCCCTCCCCTTTCCCTCTTTCTAATGGTTTTTCTCTGCCATTGAAATCTTTAGCACTTATATTACACTCTGAGTATTATTAATATTGATCAGTTCTCCCATTCAAAATTTCTGGATCCTTGCCCACCCTCTCTCAATTGGACTGATATTTAGAACTAACATTAGTTCTCAGGCAATACTTTAGCAATTTGACTATTTTATGACCCAAATTGGGGTCAAATATTGCATTTGTGGTGGCATTAATTGGAGTCATAAAATAAGGAATGGCCCACGCAAGTTCGAGCACATGAAAAGTTTCCATGTTTCCAGCCATAGTTCATACATGTATGACTGGTGTGTATGTTATTCCATCACTCTGCTCTGGTTTGTTTTGGCAGTCTTGGAAGGTTCGATGGTTTACACTGCGCAACTCCAATTTAACCTACTACAGGACAAAACAGGTGGGAGGAGTGACATGGAGTGCTGCATAGTAATATCACATGTGCATGGGACAGAGGTGCTATTGGATAGGGTCACATGTAGAGAGGTGCCCTTGGGTCACATGTACAGGGGTGCCCTTGGATGGGGTTCACATGTAGAGAGGTGCCCTTGGATGGGGTCACATGTACAGAGTGCCCTTGGATGGGGTCACATGTACAGAGTGCCCTTGGGTCACATGTACAGGGGTACCCTTGGATGGAGTCACATGTACAGGGGTGCCCTTGGATGGGGTCACATGTACAGAGTGCCCTTGGATGGGGTCACATGTACAGAGTGCCCTTGGGTCACATGTACAGGGGTACCCTTGGATGGAGTCACATGTACAGAGGTGCCCTTGGGTCACATGTAGAGAGGTACCCTTGGATGGGGTCACATGTACAGGGGTGCCCTTGGATGGGGTCACATGTACAGAGTGCCCTTGGATGGAAAACCTACTGCATCCTAAGAAGAACTAGTTCATTACAACCACCATAACTAATAGTAATCAATCATATACAATGACCACTTGATGCCACACCTCTTTCTGTCCACCAAATCGCACGGCAGTCAACCAAGCCTATTGATGTCATCAATCTGGATGGGGCTATTGCCGTGGAGACAGACACAACAAAAGCAAAAGAAAACTGCTTTATGTAAGTTCAGAACATTGTGGACGCACCCATACTGGCCTAGCAGACACTAGTATGATTATATGATTTGTAGCTATGTCCCACCCTGCAAGCAAAAGCAGCATTGCCGCAGTGCATTGGTTGAATTCCATTTACCATTGCAGGATCAAATTTGAGCACAGAACATACTACTTCATTGCCAATAGTATGGAGGACTGTGAGCAGTGGGTTACACAGCTCAAGTCACGGATCAAGGTATGTGTGTGCTTGTGTGTGCGTTCGTGTGTGTGTACACTAGTGTTCGTGTGTGTGTACACTAGTGGCAGATCCAGGCATAATTTAGGCTCATTAAAACTGTTAGCACGGGCTCATAAATGAACCTAAGATATGCTGGATCCATCACTGGTATACGTGTGTGTGTTCACATATTTGTATGCACATGTATGTCTGTGGTGTATGTGTGTGTGTGTGTGTGTGTGTGTGTGTGTGTGTGTGTGTGTCTGTATTTGTATGCACGTGTGTATATGTCTGTTTTTGTGCATGTGCACATGTGCATGCATAAGTGTGCATGTGTGTGTACAATATGTGTGCACATGTGTGTGATGAAGCGAGGATCAATGTATGTAACATGCACCATTGATGCGAAAACCTATGTTGGGTTAATGAGAGTGGGTAATAATGTCTTATAGTCTGTTCTTGCCTCACATGTGACTCGCACGCTATTTTTTTCCCCACCAGCCTCAGTAAAATGCTCTGCAGGCTTCAGTGTTTTTTGATTGTGCTGTTACCTTGAGTGTGTTTATATTTCCTGATACCTGGTTGTATCACTGCTTGGTGCCTGGAGCACCAAATCGCTTTTATTTTTGTGTCACTTATGTATGTGTGGAAGAACATTGGCTTATTTTATGTGTACATTGTGGTTGTTTGACCTAGAAATGAATTTTATTGAAGGATTCTGGGGTGCGGTCCAGCAACGTATGGCGCGAACGAGCGAAGAACACGGTGATAGTGTTCGTTTGTCCTTATTCGAGCAGAATTTTTCAACGTTCAAAGTCCGTAATGACGAATATTTATACTGCGAGGATTTGCGGGTGAAGGACGTTCAAGAAGCACTCCGCCGTACGCCATTTTTCCTGTATTCCAAACTCCAAATAAAGCGCAACTACGATTCCTATGCCAGAGCACTTGAAGGACTTGATTCGGTAATTGGTTACGCCATCAAGGCCAATAATAACTTGCACCTGCTTACACTGCTTCGGGAATACGGAAGTGGAGCAGTCGTTGTAAGCGGAAACGAGCTTCGTCTTGCGCTCCGAGCGGGATTCGATCCAGCCCGAATAGTATTTAACGGAAACGGAAAGACTCTGCAGGACCTTACGTTTGCCGTGCAATGTGGCTGCCTAGTAAACGTGGACTCGGAGTTCGACTTAGAGCACATTATATCGGCAGCGACGAACACTGGCAAAACCGTCTCCGTGCTAATCCGAATCAACCCAAATCTCGACCCTCAGGTGCACCCGTACGTCTCCACTGGCCTCGCCAGCTCAAAGTTCGGTATACGTAACGATCACTTGACGTGGTTTTTGGACCGTATCAGACAGGAGCCTTTAGTTCAACTCGTGGGGGTCCACTCTCACTTGGGATCCACCATTAAGAACGTGGGCGTGTTTAAGGATGCCGCCGAAATTATGGTAGGTTTCGTGAAACGGATCCGTGAGCTCGGGTTTGACACAATGCGTTATCTGAACATCGGCGGAGGGCTTGGTATTGACTACGAACACACTGGGGCTCCTATCCCAACGCCGACAGACCTCGTCAACTCCATACGGTCGCAGTTGGAAGAAGCGAAATTAACGATCATTATCGAACCAGGTCGCTCCATAGTTGGGAACGCCTGCGTGCTAGTGTGCAGCGTCACTGGAGTCAAGAGCAACGGCGGGAAAAATTTCATCGTCGTCGACGGCTCGATGACGGAACTGATTCGCCCCGCCCTTTATGGGGCGTACCACGTCATCACCCTTATCGAACCCGGCGTGAGCCACGATGACAAAAGCTTTGACGTTGTTGGTCCAGTGTGTGAGAGCGCCGACTTCCTTGGCAAGGACAGGAAACTGCCCACTCCCGCCGAAGGGTCGGGCCTGGTTGTTATGGACGCTGGAGCCTATTGCATGGCCATGGCGTCCAATTACAATATGAAGCCGCTACCGCCCGAAGTGATCGTTGATGGTAATGCGTGGTCCGTAATACGGCGAGGACAGACATTTGAAGATCTAATGGCTTTGTACTGAACATATCCAGACACTAGAACCATGCCCGCCTGCACTTTTTGGTTCATGCATTTTCCATAAGTCCTACGGAATCGACTACATGAACAATTTATTATTATTTTCAAACGAAGTGCGGTGTACTTTACTGATAACAGCAAACAGCCAGTACCACATTAGCATGCATTACATTTGAGAGCAGTACCGGTGTCACGTAAATTGGGGACCCCCGTCTCCAATTTTTCGGTAAATTGGGGACCCCCCCGTCCCTATATTTCTGGAAAATTGGGGGATCCTTTCGTGAAACTAGGGACCCCCTGTCAACATCATTCCTTAGCACTAACTCGCCTTAAGGGTGCACGTACATGTATCACAATCTCGCCGATAACACCATTTTAAATAAAGATGCTTTAGCTGGTGCATTTTCAAGTGAGGTGCATGCTCAATACAGCGTAGATGAGTCGATAGAGTCAAGCGAGACTGCTGCTTAGTACACAGCTCGATTACATTATGATAGAGCCAGATAGACTAATTTTTATTAGTTATTGTGCCATGAATTCAAGCTCCGGCGTAATCGAATATGTAAAACCCAATGGTATGACCTTGAGGATCTGAGAATTTTATGAACTATACCATGCATTTTCTGAAGCACAAGCATATAAAATATACACTAGAGAGTGAAGTAAAATAGTATGCATGAAATTGCATGCACCAATAAGCAGTTTCTGCAGAGCCATGAATAGTTCGGCTTTTTCCAGTTCTTCCTAGATATTGAACGGTCACATTTCAAGTGAAACCATTCCTTACAATTGCAACATTGAATCATATTTTCCTCTTGTGTTGTTCTGCAATAACAGTAAACAGGAATGCCTTCTTCAGCCAAAGTGAGTCCATTGCTGTGTGTACTTGGAAATGGGTTATAATGCCTGTATCAAGGCAGTGTATCAAATGTGGTCTCATTTCAGTTCATTTGAGAAACATCATCACCATGACACACACTTGTAGCATATGCAATAGCATAGAGGCCACAATCCTGCGTATTTTCCTGCTTATCTACGTCAATAAATTGCACATTAATTACCTTGTCATTGGCAGCACAAATTTGATCTTTACCAAAGCTTGACAAAGTGGAATGCATACGACTGTCATACATGTTGATGTAGAATGACTGCAACCCAATGGTTGAAACTGTTAGCCAGTGATCTTGTCCATTGTGCAAGATCTGAAACAATGGTTTATGCATAATGCCATACGTTAAAGTGTATCCCAATGTGGTGTTCTGAAGCCCTGCTATACCAAACTGCTTACGAAGCAATGATTGAGCAGCATTAACAATCTTATCATCCAACCATCCAGTAGATGACAATATATCCTTTTGTGTTTTGTTCAGTTTTATACCATCTTCTAACCACAACCTATCATACCGTCTCTTCTTAGGTTCATCAGAAGATGCATCAAGTACATGTCCTTCTGGAAGTTCATCAGTAGATGTATCCAGTTCATGCTCGTTTGAAGGTTCCCCAGTAGGTGTATTAAATATATGTTCTTCTTGAGGTAACTTCTTTAATATACCTGTAATCAATGAAGTACTGGTATGTAGAAAAAAATCATTTAGTATTACATACTGCAGAGTGAACTTCTGCTTTCTTGATGCATAGACCCAACTACAGAATTCATCTAACTCCAATGGTGACATCAGTTTTCCCAATGATGTGAACTGCTTTCATCTCTTTCATAATTGATCTGCTCCAATATTTAAGAATATCAACTGCCTCAACAATACAGTGCTCAAATGATTCAACATTCTTTTTAAGATATACATTAAAAAAAAACACATCGAACATATGGACACTTACATCAAAGTAATAATCTTCCTCTGTGCTGCACATAGTTTTGATACTCCAGTTCTCCATAGGCGCATAAGGTTTGATGAATGGAACTGTTTTAAAAGCTATTCCTGATTAAACTCTTCATGTTCTCCTTTTGCTTTGTCATCACTAGAACCTTCCGTCTTTGCTGCAAGTGTATATCTTCAATCTATTGAAATTTTATTACATGCATTTCTGAGCTCATAAACCCCTTTACCCACATGTCTATTAATGAAATATGGACCAATGTGTCGTCCGATATTAAGATATTGCTGGTTAACATGGTACAGTCATTTTATCGTAGCAACAAGCTTAGTTTTGGTATTGCATCTTGTTTAGATTTAGTGCCCCTGTCCCCTAGGAAAAATTCCAGAAGCGGGTATCGGAAGTTAAAGTTTCTTCTAGAGTAGTGCTGAATACTGATATTCACATCCAGCAGATGTTGAATCCTTTGTAGTAGAAGAAGAAAGAGCTAATGTAGTCTCTGGCATCCTTTATAGGTGATTGAGACGCAGCTGATCATGGTGGACAGGTGATGGGGCACCTAAATCTCTGCCAGTAGATGGATAAAACAAAGTATCAGAGGCTGATGATAATTGAACTATTATAGATGAAATAGGTTGTCTGCTGAATCAGTGGACAATACTGGAAATGTAATATTTGAAGGATTTGAAGGAAGAATGGCTTTGCATCAAACATAATCTCAAATGGTTTGTAGATTCATGGTTTGAAGTCCAATAAGCAAGGGTCCAAATAATCATTACATTTCTTCTTCTTTTCCTGTATGTACTTGCGAAGCAGGTTTTGCAGAGACTGATCAACCAATCGATTGTTCTGTAGGCATTGATAGCATAATTATTACTTGAATTAGGGGGTGTTCACAATCAAGGAAAATTGATAAAAAATTTAAAGGTTAACCTTATAATTGTTGATAAACCTCATTAGCTATTGTGGGAAGACATGCTGATGAAAAAAAATTAAAAGCATATATTAAAAACAAATTAAGATAGCAATTAATATTTCCGACAACATCATGTTAAAATAACTGCATGTAAATATGATCAGCAATAGTCATGGGATATAAAGATAGTGAGTATTATGGGACATTAACATGTAATGGAATATGGGACATAAGTATGTAGTGGGCCATGGTACACCATGTAAGTATATGTTCATATCCCGCGGCCTCCACTACATGATCCTGCCTCATAGCCTCCACTAATATTCTGATGCCCCTTGGCAACACTCCAGTCTAGTACATGCAACACTCCAGTCCAGTACATGCAACACTCCAGTCCAGTACATGCAACACACCAGTCCAGTACATGCAACACACCAGTCCAGTACATGCAATGCATCAGTCCAGTACATACTACACACAGTCCAGTACATACAACACACCAGTCCAGTACATACTACACACCAGTCCAGTACATGCAACACACCAGTCCAGTACATGCAACACACCAGTCCAGTACATGCAATGCATCAGTCCAGTACATACTACACACAGTCCAGTACATACAACACACCAGTCCAGTACATACAACACACCAGTCCAGTACATACTACACACCAGTCCAGTACATACAACACACCAGTCCAGTACATACAACACACCAGTCCAGTACATGCAACACACCAGTCCAGTACATGCAACACACCAGTCCAGTACATGCAATGCATCAGTCCAGTACATACTACACACAGTCCAGTACATACAACACACCAGTCCAGTACATACAACACACCAGTCCAGTACATACAACACACCAGTCCAGTACATACAACACACCAGTCCAGTACATACAACACACCAGTCCAGTACATGCAACGCACCAGTCCAGTACATACAACACACCAGTCCAGTACATGCAATGCATCAGTCCAGTACATATTACACACCAGTCCAGTACATACAACACACCAGTCCAGTACATACAACACACCAGTCCAGTACATGCAATGCATTAGTCCAGTACATACAACACACCCGTCCAGTACATACAACACACCAGTCCAGTACATACAGCATACCAGTCCAGTACATGCAACACACCAGTCCAGTACATACAACACACCAGTCCAGTACATACAACACACCAGTCCAGTAATACAACACACCAGTCCAGTACATACAACACACCAGTCCAGTACATACAACACACCAGTCCAGTACATACAACACACCAGTCCAGTACATACAACACACCAGTCCAGTACATGCAACACACCAGTCCAGTACATACAACACACCAGTCCAGTACATACAACACACCAGTCCAGTACATACAACACACCAGTCCAGTACATACAACACACCAGTCCAGTAATACAACACACCAGTCCAGTACATACAACACACCAGTCCAGTGCACAAAACACATCAGTCCAGTACATGCAGCAGACCAGTTCAGTATATGCAACACGTCAGCCCACTTAATGGGAAGGTATATACTGAATCCCAAGGATGCACTGAGGTATGCAGAGTATGCATGTCCCTTTGTTAAGGGGGGGGGGGGGGGGGGGGGCAACCATTGCTAGATAAAGGAGAAGTAATTGGGAGCTGCATTAATTTCTTCAGATCCTCATGTAGCCATGCTTCTACTCCGTCAATGTGGGGGGTTTTGTAGGCTGATACATCTGGCCAGAACTATTCCACCTTCTTTAGCTGGTGATGCCCTCAGTCTGTTTGATGATGAGGTGCGGCAGTGTTTTGCGGAGTGTACTGCAGTAGACACTTCAAGTGGCAGCAGGCACAACTTAGTCTAAATCGGGCTTGCGTCATGTCTCCTACCACTCTCCTGCTGCATATTTAGCCTCAGCTGTCAATTCAGGCTTATCTTATGAGGTTTGTAGGTACTTGCCCACTCTATAGACCTTTATAACAACCTTGTTGATCCATCTTACTCACTCCTGATTCTGTTGGCAACAGCTGTTCCACACTTACTCAGAAGTTCCTGTCAAACAAAATTGAGGATTGTCAGTTCAGGAAACTATTTGATAACTCCACTCCAATCGACAGGGCTCATCAATTATCCATTTCATCACCTCATGCCTCAGCTTGGCTATCAGTTACTCCATCCCCTAGCATAGGCCTTCACTTGGAGCTTTCTGAATTTCAGGTGGCGATAAAATGGTGGCTCGGTATCCCAGTTGCTCATGGTCAAATTTGCTCTCAATGTAATGCTCCCTTCAATGCTTATGGCCATCATGCACTGTGTTGCAAGTTGGGGGGGGGGGGGGGGTGATGTTATCTCTCCTCACAACAGGTTGAGAGACATTTTCAATGAATTTTGTCACTCTGCATGTCTTGCTCCACAACTCGAGGTGGGCGGGTGGTCTAGGGAACATACTCGTCCAGCTAATGTTCTTGTTCCAAACTGGGTCCTGGGTAAGCCAGCAGCATTTGACCTGTCTGTCACATCAACACTAAATGCACAAATTTTTCAAGAAGCGTGTGTGACAGCAGGTTCAGCTGCCTTGGCTGCCCAGATCCGCAAGCACCGAGTAAATGATGAAAATGTACAGGGAACTAGGCTGGGTAGGTATCCTTCTTGTGGTGGAGACATACGGATGTTGGGGTACTGAGGCTATCCAAGCACTATCGAGATTGTCCACTAGACAGGGGCGTCCCAAGTCACTCGTGTGCAATGAAATCTTTGGAAGATTCAGTTTGGCCCTTGTGAGAGCAAATTCCCGAGCCATCCTATCCCGCTCTCTGTAAACTGTTCGTGTTAGATAAAGTGTGTATGATACGTACTGTAGGTGGTAGCATATTGTGGGAACCTTGGCTTCGGCAACAGCCAAGTCAATGGCACTGTGTGTGAATGGTCGTCCTTGTGAAGATCTGGCACCTCTAAGGCACATAATGGCAGAGCACAAGAGGGAAAAACTAATGCAGCATCTTATCCATGCAATTGTAGCGCCATATGTTTGTTCTCTCTTTGTAGATAGAAGGGTGGCAATTCTCTTATATGTAACTGAAGCACACTTTCCCATTCCTCCTGATGTGCTAAATACTAGAGGAGTGAATGAGCCATGTTCAACTTTCCTTATACGTTGGTCATAAGACCTCTGCTTTTGGCGTTCATGAAGGCGGTAAGCTGATGGTAGCTGCATGTTTCGGTAAGAGGGAGCATTTGGATGGAAAACATGTACATTTAAAAAAAACGCGTTGGTGACGATCACCCCAAAAACCTTGTGCACTGATGTCAAGACGAGCACCGTCTTCAGAATTCGAAGTTTGATGTGACATCAGCTCTCCAGTTAGAGCTTGCAATGGTGGTTCTACACACACATTGGGACATACCTCAGTCAGCAGATTAGCTGTAAAATCCCTCAGATCATTGTGGCGCACAGATGGAAAGCCACCTGTCGGGCAGGTGAGTGCATGATCTGTGGTGAAGGAACTGCCGCAGACACAGTGGCTTGGTAGGTTTGATGGTTGCCAATTGTAACGAAGACACATGGCATCATGGAATGCACCCTTGTGGAGTGCAAAACCATGATCACTGATAGGCAGAACTGACAGCCATGATGAGGCACCCTGTTCACTGTTTAGAGCCATAGATCGTACATGGGCAGGAGGCAAGGTAGCTTTGAGTCGCACAATTTCAGAGGAGTGTAGTTGTTGTCTAAGTGAGTGAATTGTTGCCTTGGCCTGTTTTTGGTCAACAAGGGTGGAGTGAGGAAGGTCCATGCACTGTGACATTATACAGGAGACAAGAGGGGCTGTGATTTTTACAGATGAGGAGTATTCAAAAGGAGCTGATACAATGGGGTTAGGTATGGCAAGGCCCCCAAGGCGTGCTGGAAGAGCGAAAATGTCCCTCTCAGTAACAGTGATGCTGTCACGTCCTGTAATGGAGGGTATGAAATGGAGCCTGACTGCATCCTCAAGTGGCTGGAGTAATGAGGATATGTCAGGTATGGTGCGAAGGAAGAAAGTCCAAAGCCCAGACACACCATGAACAAAGGCACAATAGGCAGCATGAGGTTGAGTCTTCGCAATCAAGGATAAGTTAAGAATGGTAGATGTCCACACTTTCACTTTGTCGTTGATGTAGCTCTCTAGAAAAGAACGGCTCCCAAGTGCTGCACCAAGATGGCGCTTCCCTTCAGATGTTATACCAATTCCTGTGCCAGAGAATAGTTCTTTTGCATCATGCTCATGTTGTGGTTTAACAATCAACCATGTTTTCCCAGGGTTGACAAAATACCCATAGGAGGGACCAGAAGATAACAACATGGTCCACCAGGCCTTAAGATGCAGTAGTGTGCCACCTGCTGTAGCATCGTCAGCATACCAAACCTGTTTGGTATTTGTGTTCTGCAATTTCTCAATCAAAGGAACAGTTGCAACAGCATACATGGCCATGGCAAGAGGGTCTCCCTGGGTTGTTCCTTCCTGAGAGAAAAGAGTATCCCCATCTATGAAGAGAGAAGCATTTTCTCTGTATGTGTTTGTAAGTATAGTGGCAAGTGATGGACACAATTGGTGAATATTCAAGAGAGCAACTTTACGGTTGAGAGAGTTGAAAGCATTGTTAGCATCAACCAGCAGGACAACCTCAGCCAATGTATCATGAAAGATGCGACACATTGAATGTATCGCAGCTTCGCATCCGGCTTCATGTCCAGCACAGAGCTGAAGAGAGCCAGCAGCCTCTAGTACATCAGACTTAGCATATTACCCATTCGTGTATTCTCTTGTACTGACAGCGTGACGCAAGTAATTATCGGAAACGATACACATATATTGGGGACGTCGAGACACTCGAGATGGTGTGGGTCTGGGTACGGGACACCGTATGATCCATTAGGGTCTTGATGGGTGTAGTATAGTGTCGTACCCAGACCCACATCGCAGCTGCGGATGGATTACGTCACCGCTACGCGATGTAATCCTGCGAGACTATACCCCACCCCCCCCGAACGCGGAGGTATACCCAATGTGGAGGTTTATACATATACCCATAGATAATAGAGTACTAATATCATGATATACCCAATGCGGAGGCATATACACCCAATGTGGAGGATGCGCTGAGGTATACAGTATCAGGAACTACGTTAGTAGTTCCTATATAGGAATTGACCCGGATCGTGAAATCATTAACAAAAAAAGCGACCCGCGTATAACTCGCATGCGAAGAAACGGATAGTTTAGCTCTTTGTTGCTATAGAACCAGAAGGCCAAATACGGTCATTTGTATGTTTTGTTCCAGTCTTCAAACTGTTTGCTTAAGAAAACACAAAAGCTCGTTCCCAGACCAATTCTTCTCCTCGTCGTCTTCTAATTCTCGGGTGAGTATAACTCGGGATAGGAATGGTTTTAAAGAGCGCACATTATACCAATCGCTTTAGAATCTCCTAGATATATCATAAAACTGATATACGTAATCATTACGTAATATGAAGTGCTATATTAAGCGTTCACATTGCGACATTCTTAGAATTGCGCAGTGTTATATTTCATTTGATCGCAGTTTTGTTCCCACCTTTTGGCTAGCGATGTTGTTTTTGTCAAAATGCCTTCACGTCAACAAAAGAGGAGAGCTAAACGACGAGAGGAATACCTCCAAAATCGAGACACGAGTTAGAGTCCTCCCGCGTTCGGTACAATGCCGATCCTGAACAAAAGCGGGCGTCTGCTCGTGACAGTAATTGAAGTGCTTCAATTAAAGCGGCTACGTTATAACTATAACTTGTCAACACTTGCCAGTGTTCACAAATATCATCAACAATACATTAAAATAATAATTAAAAAATAGAGGAAACAAGTGAATTGGAGGCAAAGGTGGTGTAAAAAGGAGGGGAGCAAGGTTTTGGGGAAAGGAAAATGAGACAAAATCCTATATTTAGCACGTGTACGGAACCAAAAGAAGTGCTAAATATAGAATTTTTCTTTTCCAAAAACCTTGTTCCCCTCCTTTTTACACCACCTTTGCCTCCAATTCCTATATCCCACCAACTTTCTTACCAGTGAATGTTTTTCTTTACTTGTAAGAAATGAAGGGTATATATGCCTAATGAATGGAGGTATATACACATGATTTAGCCAGATAGTGCGGTATAGAGCTGACATACTTTTGGACGAATCCCGCGCCATACTGATGCTTCTTTGGTTGGAAGAGCAACAGCTCCTACTCATTTTGGGAAATAATCAATTGTAAATATTTCTCAAGTTGGACTTAGGTGAAATAGGCCAACGAAATCAATGCCCAAGTGATGCCAGATTGAACAGATATGAACTGCATGGGAACATTAATGGACATTTTCTTGTTATTCCTTTGACAAAGGTCACAGGTAGAGATCTGTACACGAAGCATATATGTAATGAGAAATGAGAGAGATGTTATTCAATATTTACCACACTTTCTATATCCCCTTTCCAAAAAAAAAAACGCGATGGGAAGTACGCTTGGCACCCATATGCCAGATGTTAGATCCACATGGCATGTTTTCAAGATGCGGCACCTTTCCTCGCTACCGCGAACGTATCTGATTTCAAATACCTCCTGTTTGATCAAAGTCATCAGTGCATGGATGCCATACAGAGCGCAATATTTGTTTATATATATATACCTTTTGCCCAGTCGAATTCTTGTTGGGTTTTTTTGTAGAAGACCTCTCCATCTCTCAAAGCAAGTTTTGCAGCCTTTTGTCTGATGACTCATTTTTCGCTGCCGGTACCCTCAGGATACGTGCCATCAATCAAGTAAAGACATGCCTTTCCACGGGTTAAACAAAGCAATTTAAAGGCAAGGATAAATGAAATATTAAAACACTGTCTCCGGAAATACCTGAGTGTTTAGGTCCTATGGGTTTTAGGTGATATGTAAACCAAGCATTGCCCATAAATGGGTGAGAGTTCACATGTTATAATGAACATGATATGACATATGATTTATCCTTTGTGCCATGTTCCGTCATGTTCACTAACATGTGAACGCGCTTGTATATGGGCATTACGATCATCATGTTCGGCGTACTATTAAATATTTTCATAATCCGGTGTCAGGTATTTTTTAGAGTGCTATATGTATACACGCATGTTCAGAGGTCAATTGTTTTATCATGTCCCGCGTATACAGTTTTAGATTACGAGTTCGATCCATGCACTTTCGTTGACGAGATTGCCCGCTCAAGCATCATAAGACTTGAAAATGTGGAAATAACGTGTTATCTTCATCCAATTGTTCATTTTACTATACGCGCCATGCAAATATCGGTGCAAATCCCACTTGCGATAACTTTTTTTGGGGTGTTGGGTAGCACTTTTTGTTGATGTATGAAAATTTCATGGACCGCATACATGTTCACTTGATATTTTGTCCTGTATACAACCGAAGTTGTCCTGAACAAAATTTGGGACAAGTGTGTTTTCACTTAATAAATCTCATTGTGCAAAAATCATTAATAAGTATCTTTCAATTATGGAGTGGGGTTTGCATGGCGACATTTGATATGGATACTTGTTATTATTCATTTACTATTCAATTTTAATTATTATTATAACTACACATACTACACAATACATACATACCACTAAACTTATAAAGTTATTATTCGAAATCATCAAATTATTCACAACCATAATAATAATAATAATAATAACAATAATAATAACCATTTCTCGGCTAGCATCCCGTCTGGCCATCCAATAACATGAATATATAGAAACAACACTGATTAAATACAAAGTACAGCTCTACAGTAGACAAGCTATCCTAGAGAAGATAGCTGTAGCATTAGCCTTGACCAGGGGGAGATTCAGTTGGCCATAGATCTCATTAAGTACATGTACGATGGACTTTGGCCGACACATGGAGGTTGCAAGTCTAGAGGCTACAGAGGAGATAATGGCAGTGGCTTCTTTTCCCCCAAGTTCCATATGTTTCAATGACCATAGGGACACATACCCATCCTAGATCTGTGTACTTGGGGTCATTGGCGTGGTGTTTCCTAGACTCAGTGGCCTGGGCAGCAGCTGTGGCCGACACTACACCTGGTACGTTGCAATAAAGGCAGAAAACCTTATGTGGTGCACATGTAGTAGGGATTCTGGATCGAACCATCTTTTCTCCAGCCCTTATTGTCGTCGCTGGTACGCAGTTATCCTTGTTCACGAGTCAACCTTGCGTGTTTTTTGGAGGGGGGGAGGGAGAAGGATCTGTTTTAGACTGCAGAGTCTTAGATGGCGCGGCGCGTTCACACGTACTGCACCCGGTAATGAAGTTGGATGCATTTCTAATAAACAAACAGAAGATAGAGACAAAGTTTTCATGCAGCTTCCAACATGCATATACCTTACAGCTGCTCTCAACTTTGTTACAACGCACTGCTAGTGATAAGACGGCCTCCCCGTTGAAACCACTTGTTCTATTTATAGAACGCTTCATGTGTCCCTCCGTAAAACGTGTAAATATATATATATAATACGAAAAAAAAATATTTCACCCGTGACACAAACTTTTTTTTTTACCGTAAGCATCAAAAAGGATAATTTGGTAAAATACAAATGAGCAGAATTATGGCGGGGCAGTGTCCATCAAAATTACCATTGTGGGTAGTTTTTAAAAGTTATCAAAAAACATTTCATTTTCTGTCAGAACTCAGAAGTGCCTCTACCGAATGATCATTACGCATCCAAAATTGGACTAAGACACTGAATTCATAATTAGCAACGCGAGCGTTACGTTTCTATGGCTTGTCCTGAAAATGGGGCTTATATAGACCTTATTCGATGAACGATGAATTGCATTTATTTACATTTTTAAATTGGAATAGGATTAACTGTATTCCTCCAGTACTTGTGTATTGAAGGAATGGCCCATTAAAGTATTGGAGGAATACCGTTAATCCAATTGAACGCATTACAATGAGATTCATTGTTCATCGAATATGATCTATACTGTACACCACCCTATATTATGTCAATTTTCAGTTTTTGTTTTTCATAGTGCCACAGCAGAAAAAAAAATCACCAAAATAATAAACGCTTGATTGAGCACCCACATCCTGATAGAGGCTGTATACATTCCGTTACAGACTGAATACACAGTGTCTGAATACAGTCTGTCGATACAGACTGAATACAGTCTGTCGATACAGACTGAATACAGTCTGTCGATACAGACTGAATACAGTCTGTCGATACAGACTGAATACAGTCTGTCGATATAGACTGAAAACAGTCTGTCGATACAGACTGAATACAGTCTGTCGATATAGACTGAATACAGTCTGTCTATACAGACTGAATACAGTGACTGAATACAGTCTGTTGATACAGACTGAATACAGTGACTGAATACAGTCTGTCGATACAGACTGAATACAGTGACTGAATACAGTCTGTCGATACAGACTGAATACAGTATGTCGATACAGACTGAATACAGTGACTGAATACAGTGTAATGTCGATACAAATTAACTGTATACAGTCTGTATCAGAATGTAGGTGTTCAATTCAATTTTTGATTTGGAGTCTTTTTTTCCACTTTACACATTTTATTCAAGTGGATAAAATATAAAGTGCATGTATACCATAACCGTTACGGTGGTATATAAATATAGCTTACAAAGGAATCATTCTACTGAGACATTTACCTTGTAAGTTTCATGTGTATAGAGCTCTTTCATGGTCACATGACGCGTGGGCTTTAATTGCGTTAATTGCTTTATTGTCCGCCATATTGGTGCTCGGAAATATAGTTTTGGTACTTTTGATACGCGCTCCGAGGGTACAAGTATTTTTACAAAAATTAGTCATGTGTTAGACCACAATTTAAACGACACTCTGAAGTAATCCTAAACTACCCATACTTCTCCGAGCACCAATATGGCGGACTAATTAGAAGATGAATGCTATTAAGTCACGCGATGAAAGAGCTCTAGATTGCGAGCCTACGACGGAATTTAACACTTATAAATACTGAAGTGCTCATAGCAACGTACAATACAACGACGCGTTCCATTTTGGGATACAATTCAAATGCATGCCAGGAGGCATATGTATAATGATGGTGGATATACACATGCTACTGATCAGAATTGCATAATTATTCTTTAAGTATAAAGACGTCCTTATGCATCAACCTAGCTGGTTTACTGAATCTAAAGCATTTTCACACGCCATACCACGCCTCCAGGTTTGCAATTATGCGACTGAAAGAATTTCGAGTAACGGGCGCGGTTAGTATAATATTTAAGCAACCGTCTGCTGTTTCACTTCAGTTATATATAGAAATCGGGCTGTGCGCCGGAGCAGGAAATTGGGTTATCATACTACTGAAGCAAGTTCACTGTGTTATAGGTATACATTTTGCGAGCTTACAGGTCTATCTGCGTATAAAATGTGCATGCCTGCATGTGTCCGTGAAGAATTCCTATACACTGTCACTTTGACTTCTCATCCCCAAGGCGATGCAGAAACTGTCTGTTCTTTTAGTAGCTATGGAGTTGCTTTGTATGCAAGCGAGCGGCAATAGGTGGCGAGGCTTCAGATCTTCGACCATGATCTTTTCCAACGACTCCTCTACCGACACTACGTCCAACTGCATAAAGACCTGGAAAGACATCCCCATCAATCACCCTTGGCGGCAAGATTGCTCTCAAGGCATTCTAAGTTCTGTTCCATTTTGTACCGGTGCGTGCAACTCGTTTTCTGTGTACAGCAAACATTTTCCGTATAAGAGTTCTTCCTGCTCTTGCTGTCAGCCAACAGTGTATCGGAAGTCTGAGCGAAAAGTGGATTTCGTGTGTAAAGGACGGACAGAAACGCTCGCGTTTCAAGTTGCAGCAGTGATTTCGTGCCAGTGCAGCCTCTGCGGCGTGGTCCCAGCGAGGGTAACAGATGCCAATAATACGACAAACACGGGGCTGTAGTGACATTTGCCTATATGTGCATGAATTAACAAGTTTTGTGTCGGTCGTGCCATGCGTGCATGGCAGTTATAAAATGATATTATCAGGAGTGCAGAGTGTAGCGCCACAGCATACGGCCGCGAAGGCGCCAACATAGCGCGACCCAGCAGCCAGAGAGAAAAATAGAGAAAGTTTTCTTTTCGGAGAGACGGGTGAGTTAAATGGACCCTAAACGTTACCCTTCGGCCCCTACTCTACTAATCTACTCCTAACCAATCGCGCCTTGGCACTATATTTATCATTGCGCATAACGGTATAAAATGCTTCCACTGAATTCCGTTTACCTATAGTTTAATTTTGCATGCATGCAAGAAATGAGTTTCAAGCCGCTTAGTTGTTTTGGTGAAAATACATCAAGAGTGTTGCATCTCATGCGTACATGTTGCACAGACTGCATACTGATCCGTTAAAACCATCCTCGGAAATTCCAATCTGCTTACTTAGTAATTCAAGCAGTTAGTCAACAGTTATTGTATATCCCATGCATGCATATTTGCATGCACTGTTCAGCCAGTCAAACCTTCCCAATTCCCGGGTCTATTTTACTGCATATACATGGATTTTCCACCTGATATATGGAGCAATACAGCATGCTTTTTCCCCCCACACCTCACATGTGTGCATGTGCATGGAGTCAGCTAGTCCGCCAATATAGCACTACGAAATAATCATATGTAGTGTATTTCAGTTAGCCTCTTTGTGGGAATTCGCTTTTACTGTAGTAATTACTGCTACCAAGCGCATTAATTACTGCTACTAGGCAGCTAATTTCAACAATCCGATCAAAGCAACAGGGTTGGATACATGGCACCGCTCCACTAATCATCTGTTGCGTAACAAAAGATAATATGCACTGTATACAGCATCGCGGCATGTAAATACACGCTTCTGTCAGTTGAACGAAGGGAATTAGACAGAAACTATGCTCCCTCCGATAATTGGATTATAGCCTCATGCATGGTGGGTGTATAAGTACTTGTGAAAGAGTGAATAGTGTCATTCTGAGCGTCGTGCACATCAAGCAAGTTGATTTTCGGTTGCTTTTTTATAGTTGTGTTATACGGATGGCGATTTATCATGTTCTGCTCATATTCAGGGCAAGTGCAGGTTGTCCTTGATTTTGTTTTCAGAGGAGCTCCAATGAAGTGAGGGACTCATAGAAAGAGTGGAACTGTGTTTTTATGTCATGTATGTGCTGAGCGGTGCTAGGTAGTGGTTAATTTTATAAAAAGGTGGATTTCCCCTGCTAGAGGGTTTGCCACGGGGTTTTTCCTGGATGGTGTGGGGTCACCTTTCAAATTTTAGGTAATTAGTATGCCCTCCGCCCAGCTAGAGATTCATGTATAGCAGTTGTGTACTGATGTCAGTGTGACCGTGTGATGTTCTATGTTCAGTGTTTGTCGTGAGAAGGCGTGGGTATTTAAGCTAAAAGGGTACTAGTATGGTATGTTCAATAGACCTCGCCCCTCGATACTTGCATTCTTGTCATATATATATGGTATGCATTAACACGGAAGTGCAGGGCTTGGATTCGCTGGTGGGAGCCGTAATCAGGTTATATTATAAATTTAGTGCCATTTTAACTTTGTCCTGTAAAAGATAAGTAAGCTGGATTTTTACAATTACAGTAACCGTCCGGCTTCAGTCGGTTATTAGCCTCGTTCCCAACCGTATTATTGGGTCATAGTCGCCAATGACTCCCCTAAATTTTGACTCCCCAGTCATTCGCGCCTAGGCATATATGACTCCCGGTCATATATGTCTAGGCGTATTTGACTTTCCAGTCATTCACGCCTAGGCATATATGACTCCCCAGTCATTCACGCCTAGGCATATATGACTCCCCAGTCATTCACGCCTAGGCATATATGACTCCCCCCTGATAAAAGTGACTCCCGGGAGTTATTACAGCCTTAGGCATGATTAACTCCCCGTCGATCCTTGCCAAGGCGTACATGTACATGCATGTATATTATTCTCCTGTTATCTGCCTAGACAAAATCGACTCCTGCCTTGGGAAGGTTGAAGTTGGAGCTAATGCGTATTGACAAAGACAAATAATATCACAGTCTGCTTGCTACTTATATTACAGATCGACAATTCATGCACAACCATGATGCAGGAACACTTTTTTGCTGAATGTTCATGCAACGGAAATGGTACCACTGTTGGAATTGATCACACTGTATTACATTGTATAAAATTATCGTACAGGCTGAATAATATATACGTTCAGTTTTACCTTCAATCCCAGCATGGCATGACTCGAGAATGCGTCTTCAGTTCTAACACAAATCTTCCACCCTTCCCCATCACCTTCGCCTTTCTTTACTCTTTTGAAATAGAGCACTCCACAGTTGAACTTGAAGTTTTTGCATTTGCGTCTTAGATTGGCCTTATCTCCCTTCGAAATTCCCTCAGCCGGGATATTGATTCCTACGCAGGTAATCCTCGACAACACTGAATTCTTCCTTGTCCATGAGAGCGAGCTTTCTCACTTCAACAACTACACGTGGCTATGGAATTCACGTGGGGAGTCATATATGCCTAGGAGGAGTCATTTACACCTTAGGCGTAAATGACCGGGGGAGTCATTTATGCCTGGGAGTCATTTATGCCTCTGACACCGGTATCGACATTTGGCAATGTTTTAGTGCGCATGCGGTGTGTTCGTACTGCTCAATTGGGTCAATCTACATCTGGTACTGGTTCTTTTCAGAACCTCACAGACCTACCTGAAGGTACCAATGTAAGAAAGCGTAAGAGCAGCGAGGTTTCAATTCAACAGACCAATGCTACTACAACACAGCATGCGCTGGGTCATTACCAAGCCTTGGTATCGTATACTGCATGTAGTAATTTTGCATGTAAACCTTCCATATACTATTAGTTCCCAGCGCTAGCTTTTCTTCGTCCCAGGTCATATACTTTCGCCCATAGAATTTCGTAGTGCTCTCCATTTCGAAATACGCAACGTGCACACACATAAGTATCGAAAGACTTCACAGCATTCGAATGCTGATGCCTTGTCCAGGCTTCCACTACCTTCGCAAGAGAGCATTGAGCGGGATGGAATGGAATAGTAACGTATATGATTAATATGGAAATGCTTGTGAACAGTAGTAGTTGGTAGCAAATTGACTCTCTGTGCCAGTTGTAAACCAAGCAAACACATCCCGACTTGTACAGATAAAAGAGCTTCTCCTGCTTGGCCTTGAGTGTAAGGTTTTGTTGGTAAATGCAATAAACCACCGAATCGCTTCTCAATCCTGCTCGGAATTAACTCAACAGAATACGCCATCACTCGATCCAACTAGTATATGAGACCCTTCCAGCCTAGGCAGGTAAGTACCCTGCCACTTATCTTAATTGTAGGATTAGGTAACAGGCCCCATATTCGCTTTCAGGAAATCGTGTCCACCCAGCAATCCCATGAAGGCTACGTACATACAGAAATCCTAATCTCAATTAATGCCCTCTTCCATCAGTGATTCACCACAAGTATGACAGCTCCAAGTCAAGTAGCTACAAAGCCAATGGCACAGCATTTTCCATCCAGTATGGCAGTGGAGCAGTTAGTGGCACTAGCTATGTACACTTATGATTTATATTTTGTAATTTACAGTGCTCAGTTTGTCAACAACTATATGAGGTCCTCGTCATTGGGATGCCAATTTCCTGGTCTTACAGCTGTGACATACAACCACACCCTATCCCCTATCTGCAACCTTACAATGCATTATAAGAAACACTTGTAAAATCAGAAGGGAAATTAGCAGAAAAGGGAAAAAGGGGGAGTGGTAAAATGAGGAGTGGGTGGGGCATTGAAGGGAGGAAGGAGGTGCAGAATAAGAGAAGGAGACAACATATATTCTACCTCTTTGAAGGGCCCTGTTTCTTTACAGTCTACCATATTTGGTTATCACTGGTGTGCACAAAACAACCTGTTCTTTGATACTGACTGAACCCTTCATCTGTTCTTTGATACCCTCCCATCTGTTCTTTGATAAGTTTACAACAACAAAAAAATTACTGCATTACACGATTTTCAAGTTCCCCCCCCCCCCCCCCCCCCCCCCATCCCAGCGAACTTAACACAGGTCCGTGAAAATCGAACACAGGGGGAAAAGCCCGCGAATCATATAAATGATTGCATAATTGATTAGGTATTCATCTTCTGCAAATCATAATTGATTGAATAGCAATTTAAAAATCGAGAGAGGGAATCATTTCGGATTTTTGAATGGATTTGAGTGATAAAATCAATCACAAAATCTGATCTTTTATCTAGTTTTGATTTGGAATGTATAGAATCAATTATGAAATGTGCAAATTATTTAGTCTCAGATTCTGTATATGATTTTTTGTGTTGATTCATCTATGAAATACATTTTGATTCATGACAAGTTACAGATGCAAGAAAAATGCATTCTAACAGTCAGATTCTGAGGAAAACTCTACATTTAAGTCATTAGTGCTGTCCTGGCATTCGTGCTGATGTCGAGATGCTCTGGCCCGTGTTAAAATTGCAATTTGCCTCTTCTTACGCATACCTCTAGCTTCCTGCTCATCATCACTGTTGTTGAAGTTTGGCGGTGGCAAATCATTAGGATTTGTTGCTGAGACTGACACTCTGATATTCTTCACAGCTTCTTCATCATCAGCACGTACCTCCCCCTTGCTGAATGGCTTGTTGGACTGCTTTATCGCGTGCCCCTACATGTACAAAATAAAATAAAAAACATCATGATCAGCGCTACATGCTGCTCAGGCTACATAGCTATAGCACACACAATCAGCAGCATGCATTCTATATAGGTCTAGTAGCTTTTATTGTAATAATATTATTAGCATAATAATAATAATAACTTAACCTGACCTTAGTCCGTTGTAATGCAAGAGCCATGCTATCCCGTGCAAGGCTGTTGCAGTCAGTAGACGGGGTTAATTGAGACATGTGGGTTATGGGTGTTCTTTGGGTGTTGGGGGTCTTTTTGGTGTGCTGTACACTACTTAGGGGTTTTATTTCGTTGTACATGTAATCTATGTTCAATAACAATATGTGTATTTCATGTATTCTATTGTATCTTGTATTCCAAATATAATTATATAGTTCAAATATATATATAATTTACGTAAGTTAAATCGGCTGCATTTAAGAAAGAGGCGTCGCTTCTGCTTTAGAGCAGGACTTGCATTAGTCAAGATAGTAGACCTTCGAATGGTGCAATAATCCTACATGGATTATACAATACACTATAGTACTAGATAGTGGCGGTTACCTTTATTCTCTTATTAATCTGCTTGTTTGAAGCAGCGGGATAGCCATGCAATCCAAGATTCTCTTGGACAGAATCAGCCAGGTTTTTCTGGAACTCCGGTTTCAGCTCACTCCACATTTTGGACTTAAGGACTTCAGCTAGCTGCTTTGAAAACTGCTCAAAAAACGTCTTGCAAAACTCTCTATTGGATGCGCGCCGTATATAAATATATTTGTACATATTGCATGAGTTACGAACGTACAAGAGGTATTATTTCCTAAGCGGAGGTGAAGAATCCTCTGAGATGGAATACATGAATTGTATACATGTCCTACATGTATTGCTTTAACTTACTACTCGCTGGCATTTACTGCTTTGACTTTTCAAACTCTTTCTCCAGTCCCCTGAACCCGGCCTTCAAGCAATCTCACTCTCTGCCTTAGAAGGTACACTTCATCTTCCATTTCTTCATCATTTTGAGCATTAGCCGCATATGTCCTTGAGCTTGATCCTTTTTTTCGCCACCATAAACACGTGAAAAGGTGTGAAGGTAACTGCGCATGTGTGAATTGAAATAAACTGGTGAGCGAAATATAGAGCTAGAGAATGCATCGCTCTCGAAAGAAGGAAACTTTATTCAGACAAGTGCAACTGCAAGATGTGTAAGGGACGTTCCTTGTACTCATACTCATCAGTTCGAAGGCACCGTGCAGTGTTTGGTCGAATAGAACAGATAGAATAATAAGCCCCAGGAGATTCATCAATCGCCGTACAATTGTACCTATGGGGGGAAAAGTACATTCTTCTATGTTTATGAACTTCCAATGTGATGTAGACATTTTTGTTTTGTATGCATGTGAATTTTTATTTTATGCCTTTGGTCACATTAAATGTACCTAGTAGGAATAATATGATCAACAGTTCAGAAATCAATTATAAAATCAATTTCATAAAGAATCATGTGATAAATGCAACTCAATTACTACACAGCATTTTGTAAACGATTTTGTCACCGGAAAGCATCTGAAAAATCGTGTAAATGATTTCATTCATGTATATTCATAATGGAAATCTATTAACTGATTTCGTATCATCTATGGAATAAATTGCTGGATTCGCGGAACGATAAATCATATGGAAATCCAACATTTCATGTATTAAATCTACTCATAAATCAAAATTGATTTTTCGGTCTTTTTTCCCTGTGCGAATAATTTGTCGAACTCACTTCTTTGGAAAATTAGTGGGAAGGGTTTTAATTGCCACAAATACCGATTTTGCTGAGTACAACTCTTTATACGATGTTTTAGCCTTGTAACTCGACCTAGAAAAACTGTCCTCGTCATTACTTGTGTATATAATGCTCATCGTCTATGTGTCACGAATGGTTCCACAAATCGTGCAGAAAACTGGCTGTACTGCCGCTCTTGTCTCCTCAAATATATCACTCTTTCATTATTCAACAAAAAGGATTCGGCCAACTCTTGATCTCTACATGCTGATGTAAAAATAGTTTAATACAGCAGCTTGTAAACGAGCCTCCGTGGACATAAAGTTATAGTGCACAGCGCGCCGGTTATAATTAGCCTCGTTCCCAAGCCGCATTATTATATTTAAGTTCGGGGGAGAAATACGGTCTTTGTGCGCATGCGCTAGCCATTGTAATCATACTGTTGTAATTTTGTTTCAAACCTTTCCGCATACTATCTCGTTCTCAGCGCAATCGTCCCAGACCGTTGTATATGTAGATCTCGTAGCGCTTCATTTCGAAATATACATCGTGTACACAAAATCAATACGCAATTGGTTACAATGGAAGTGCTTATAGTGATGGCTACCATAGAGCCAGAGACTTGGTCGACCTTCAGGGAAACTATAGGTGGAATAACTACGACTGTTCTACGTTGAACTTGCGGAGCAGTGGTTCACTTCAGTTTGAAGTCAAACATAAACGTGCTTTCTCCTGCTCGGCCTTGAGTGTTAGGCTTTCCTGGCGAACACACCTTAGAGAAAAAGCTACCGCTTCGCGGAACTCAGCTGAATAGGCTCGATCAGACTAGTATACAATACGATTACCTAGTTCTAGGTAATGGTAGCGCATACGCACAAAGACGTCCTCTAACTTTAATATAAAAATACTGCCTGGGAACGAAGCTAGTTATAACGTAATCAATGCGGCTGCGGTAATAGAGATATTTTGAGATGACGCAGCAGTACGAAAACGCTTATTTACGCAATATTACACTGTTGCTAAGCAAACTTTGGATAATTCTTTTTTTATTTTTACTTCTGAACGACTATTACTTTGAGCGCAAGGATGTCAGCATTAAGAGGTATTATCTACAGTTCTCTTCGTGCGTCCCGCGTAGTATCAGTTCGATACGGAGGGTCGCACGCAGCACCACAATCAACCACCTTCGTCACTGCCGCGAAACGCCCTTTGGTGAGTTCGAGTAACATCATGTGCGTGCATGTGTGTAACATCGTCGATAACGGAATAGTATCTATGATAACGGTGAGGTTTTCGTTAGACGCGGGACGCATGGAGCTATAGGGCGCTTCACTTCTAATTGTTGGGAAACGACTAACTTTTATCGCCGACGTATGGGGACTGACGTGTAGCCTGTTTGCCTGCTTTTGAGTACGCAGCATACTTACATATACACGGTCACGCCTTAGGATTTTGAGGGTGTGGTACATGGACACGTACATGCAACCCGTGATCATGCCCTATTATTGTAGCTGCTATTGTTCTATCCAGACAATGCAATTGAACGATGGTTTGTACGTGACCTTTACGTTCACACCTCATATATATTATGCGGTGAATATGATTTTATATCAACACATATCCTGTAAGGTCATGTATGTGTAACGGGGTTTCATTCCTCAGAACTGTCTTCTGCACTCAAGCACCTCCACCCCCTACCTCCCCCACACCTTCACCCTTCCATGGCATGTGTAATTCACGGCTACCCTTCCTTCTGCACAGTTGCCAACGACAGTAGGTCTCCTTCTAACGTCAGTTGTGGTGTTCACTCCATCGGCATTGATCATGTGCATTCTACCTAAGACCCCCAAGCCCTCTTGAGAACGACTGTTTGCTTTTGGCATAGCTGATATTATCGTGTATTTATTTCCATGTACGCTTATTATATACATGCGACATGCCAATGCAGTGACAATACTTGGGTCATTAATTGCATGGCTGCATAGGGAGGATGTGTCTATGTGTGGTAAACAGTACTGTTTGTGGGGGAACTTGTTTTGGTTCTCTCTCTAGAACTAGAATTCTAGTTCAGGACGAACACTGATGATATTCAGGGTCCAACCACCTTCCACATGAATGCAATAAGCTGAGTAGGGAGATGGGATGTGGTCAAAGAGGTAACGTGTGCATGTAATGCAGTGCTAGTACTCTAAATGTGCACACCGCAAAAACTCGCAACATATTTAAAATGTTCAGTGAATCCACCATGTTTCATATATGGCACATCCAAATATACTGGTTTGTTGCACTAAGCACGGTCACAGTTGAAACATGAAGGACCCTCTGCTGTCCAGAATAAAGGAATGCACGACAGCAATCCAGTGCGGTATCAGATGTAATGTGATCTTCTCATAAAAAGTGGTCACATAAAGACAATTGCAACATTCTAACTAGTGCAACTAGTAGCTAAGCTTAAACAGATGTGAGTCAGACTCACATGCTTGCTGTTTGCAATAGCGTCTTCAATGTCGTAGTCTGGATATTCATGTATATGGAAGTAATGATGTCATTCAAATCAATTATGAGGATGGTGTAATTGTCATGATCATCATGAGGGTGGAGTGATCATTTTGAGCACCATGAGGGTGGTGTGGTTGTCATGATCATCATGTGGATGGTGTGGTTGTCGTGATCATGTGGGTGGTGTGGTTGTCATGATCATCATGAGGGTGGTGTGATTGTAATGATCAACATGAGGGTGTTATGGTTTTCATGATCATCATATAGGTAATGTGACAACATCATTGTAAGGGTGGTGGGATCATGTGATCATCATGAGGGTGGTGTGATTGTTATCATAAGGGTGGTATGACTGTCATAAGGGTGGTGTGGCTGTTTCTATCACATCTTGTAAGATGGTATGATTATCATGATCATGAGGGTGGTATGACATCAATGTGAGAGTGGTGTGGTTGTCATGATCATAATGAAGGTTTGTGTCATGATCATTATGCTGACCGTCTGATCAGTTATGATCATCATGGGGTGTGCATCATATGGAACTAGCATGTTCTATAAAGAGATGCAGATGTGGCGTGCCATTCACCAGCACCACCATTATAGCTCCACCACCTCATAACCACCCTAACCAAATCATAGCACCGTATACCTTCACACACTAACATTCCACTCCTCTCCATTCTCTCCCCCACTGCTACATTTTCCAACACATCTCATCTAACAGTGTGTATCACCGTAACCACCATTTCAGTGCAATGGATAATATGGATTCGTTGCAGCAAAAAGGGACCTAATGCAATATCAGCATCAAATTTGACACGTGCAATAGAACAAATAATTCAGACTGACCCAAGATGAACAGACCAATTTCCAGTGCTTAAGAAAGAACTTGTGGAGGACCTAGGTAGAGGTATCTCTAGAATATCAAATGATTTGAAAATTTGGAAAAGTATGTGTAGGTTCCTTTTTCGTTGCAACGGTCCCATGTCATGCCCACATAACATACTGCCTTGCATTTCAGTGGTTAGCTTGTAGTAAACAACCTGTGAAGAACTATGCACTGAATTCACCATTCATTATTTTATTACTCTGATGAAATAGTGCAATGGACCACTATTCATGAAGTCATAGAGGTGTTATGACACTATCATTGCTTTGTTGTGTAAAATAGGAGTTCTGAAGTATTAAACTAAGAGGTTCTAACACATTGCCTCGCCATCTGTATTGGCCAGCTTGAGGGTGTAGGGGAGGGGGGGGGGGGGGGGGGGGGGGGGGGCATAGCTGTTCATGTGCCATTTGATATGTCATGGTCACTGAACAGGAAGGACACCTGTGGCATGAGGCTGATAAAGTCCCGAAACATGCCTGAGTCCTACCAGATTGGTGGATACAAAATAAAAAATCATATAGATGTGCACAAGACGTGGGTGAGCAAGTAAATGGATACATGTGTAACGTTTTTACCTTGTGGTGGGCAGCAGCTGGGTCCTTCTTGGTATAGCAAGTTACATTACTGATGTGGATCCCACTGAACCCAATTATTCCTCATCCTAATGCATAGACAGCCCTCCCTCCCCCCCCCCCCCCCCCTCCTCCTCATCCTCCCCCCCCCTCTCCTCCTCACCCTCCTCCTTTCCCCACCCTCCCTTGCATTTACAATGTGCATTGGCCCTCTCCCACCTTTTGGTAGAGAACCTAACAACCACTGGAGTCCTCCTCCTGCCTTCCCTGTCTCCTATGGCCTTGGTCCACCTTGTGGTGTTGCGAGTAGCTTCTACGTAGCCAAAGGCACCTACAGCAGAAGAGCTCCCTGAAATTAGCTGGGTGCACAACAGAGCACACATTAGCCAATTCATCTGTAGTGAGTGCACCACCAGACACAAGTGTGTGAACCCTTCATAGTCCCACATCGCATGGGCCCCTCACCCTACACTATAACCCTCCACATGCACCCACGCCATCTGCACCAATTCATCCTCACCTACACCAAACTATGCACACAACTTCCATGCTATCCACCAAGCAGCCGCATCCATCCTGACAAGTGCACATGTAGCTGATCACTGACATTGCATTCATCCTACCACCACACACAAAGTGGAAGGGTAGATGGTGTAGGGGGTAGTACTTTTCTATTTTATTTAGTTTTATTTATTTTACAACGGAACTGTTACACAGTGGTTTTAAACCATATGTGACCAGGACATTTTGAAATTCTTGTAAACAGAATTGTTTGTATCCCTGCTTGTAATAAGGTGATGTTATGTAAATAACACTATTAATTGTAGTTAAACAAGTAAAATCAAATCAAAATAATCAAGTTTAATTATCTATCTAACTAATGAACTGAAATATGTTTCTAATAAACATATACAACCATAATGGTTAGCAATTAATTTTAATAATCATTGCGGAATAACGGAATAATTACTTAAAATCAACCTTATAATGTAATAATTCACTAGAACCCTTATAAATGTACCAAAGGGATTCATTATACTTCCCTTTAATATTAACATGCACATGTACAGCCAACGAAAGGCAAAAGTGCGTACACACGATGCACTCTCGTTTCTAACAAAGACATCAAAGACGGCGCATCATAAATAACACAGATGCTGACTATCAGACAGCATGAAGGCCCAAGAAGACCTTAGTTTACATCGTAGCATAGTGGCTGTCATAGTCCCCCAGTCTCTTAATTGTGGCTATTGTTACGTTTTATTAATAGAATGTGAGTTGTTTGGTAAGGAAGATTTATCAGCTTTTCCAGGTGAGATCACTAAACGGTCTCATACCCTTCACCTTGAAATCTTAGATGCCCCAATAGGTGATGAGATTTTCTGTAACAACTTTGTGGCCCATAAACAGTCAAATGTATCCTTCCTTCTCCACCAGTTACAGGGGTTGGAGAACCCACAGGTGACACTTGCATTGCTACGAAAGTGTGCAGCAGTTTGAGAGATGACCCACATTTCACGTGTAACACCTCCAACTTAGCTTATCACTATCTCTATTTGATGATAGCATTATCACTGTTTTACAGAATGTTTGGCCCTCAATCTGTCACCACAAAGCTGTGGTTGGAAGCAAGCCTGCTTAAGTCTTAGCAGAGTAGGTCTTGGCTTAAGATCCGTAGCTGTTCACTTCACTGCTGCATACCTAGGCTCAATTAGCTCATCTTCCCCAGATTTGGTGTCCAGCCATTATGTCATAGATGCTATTAACCTCTTCAATCTCCAGGTTTCTGCAGAGGATACATTATCCATTCCTTTGCCAATCAAGTCTCATCTTCAGCATGAACTATCACAACGAATTGAGAATTGCCAATTCAGTGCACTATATGACTCTGGCAACCTGGCAGGTCGCGCTCATATACTCTCCATTTCGTCGTGCATGCCTCGGGCTCCTCATGGCTACAGGCAGTCCCCTCCCCTAGGTTGGGGTTCAACATGGCTCCCAATAAAATGCAGTGAAGTATCAAATGGTGGCTTGGTCTGCCTCTAACACCAGAAGGAGAGATATGTGCTTACTGTCCTGACAAAGCACTGGATGCGCACCATGCAGTTACCTGCAAATTTGGGGAAGATGTAGTGACTCGCCATAATACTCTACGTAATGTTATTTTTGAATTTTGCAAAAGAGCTCTGCTAAACCCAAAACTGGAAGTTGGTACGGGTTTGGGTCATGAAAGGAGGCTAACAAGGCCTGCTGATATACTGATTCCAAGCTGGTCCACTAGTGATAAGCCTGCAGCCATTGATGTGTCCATCACTTCTCCGCTTAAATCAAGCATTTTGTCTGAAGCAGGTGTGTTGCAGGTGCAGCAGCTAGACAGACAGAGGAGAGAAAACACACATGTAATGATCCCATCTGCTCCGAACTGGGTTGGAAGTGTGTTCCACTAGTGGTGGAGACATTTAGTGCATGGGGAAGACCAGTTTTTTTGCACAACTAGCAGTATGACTTGCGGCACAAGGAAATTCCACAAAGGCTACCATGCTAAATTCCATCTATGGCAGATTGAGTCTCTTGAACCAATGCCCGTGCTTTCCTCGCAAGGACACACAACGCCAAAACAATAGACCTGCTTGAGGGTTAGGGGGTTGTTTTGTGCATGGTCATTTGTAATAAGGTGCATTATTAATATTAAATTAATACTTGCAATGGCATTTGGGGCTATTGTAAGGACTGAATCACATATAATTGTCCTTTTGTGATAATCATTGCTATGACATATTCAGTTCATATTTTTTGAGCGTAACATTGTCAGTGTGTGATGGCTTTTGTCTGTTCAATATTTATTTTATTGCTGTGATTTATGTTTACGCGAAGTGAATTTTCAAAAGTGGGAATTTGATTTAATTAAATACAGTAATTTGGATTTACAATATATTTATTAATCAAATTGGTACGGCATGTGTGTTAGTAAATATGTTATATGTGACATCAACACCGTAGTAAATCAAGTATACATAATGCTATAGTCACATATGCAATATTGACATACACATTTACACCTCGTTTGATTAATAGTAAATGCAATGTAAACCCAATTTATTATGCAGTGATAGAACAACAGTTATCAGCAGCTCTTTTCCTTTCCCATTCGCGTTGTTCGCCATTTTTTATCAGTCAGTTCCGATACCACTGGTGGCCTGGTCCATGCATGAACTGTGATAAATGTAGTATACTTCAGTAGAGGAGAGAATAGGCTTCCCGAGTACATATTAAGTAATCTGTTATATGAAATAATGTAATAGAAGTGTCAAATTTTTGTTTACAAAATTTCATCATAAATGTATCTTTGTTGTCTTAAATAAAATTCAATTTGAATAATCAGACATAATCATTAGTATGCTAGGGTAATTTGAACTATTTTGAATGTGTTAATTTTTTCATACCTATGCAAACGCGTACACATTATGCAAGACGATTACAATTAATCAGTGTTATGAAAATCTACCTAAGTAAGCACTTGTGGTGCCCAATACAGAGGCAGCATAATGGGCACTCTCTGGGGAAGGAATGGGAGGGACTGGGGATCATGTGTCATGCTCTGCTGATGCCGGCTGATATCTGTGAGCAAACTGAGAGCATCAGGGCCAAGGGCACCTGAGGTCTCAATGGCAATTGGTACAAATTGGTGGGATTTGGACAGCAGAGCATAATTATTTCTCCTTCTTCCTGGCTACAGCAGCTGTGGCTACAGCTCTAGCTTCCCTTGTGGCATCAGATATGTATGAGTCTGCAAAGGTGTCCACACAAGTAAAGTCCCAAACCAGACACTGGCCAGACTTCCATGAGGCAATGGAACAACCATCAGGTCGCTTGCCATCTGATCTGCATAGGCCGATGGGCTCTAGTGTTGATGGTACATTTATTGCTGCTAGTGACCTATGTATGATGGCATTGATAGCAGCATGCCTCGAAAAACGACCTTGCTTTTAATGCAGCTGAGCCCGTGAGTAGCAAGGGCATCAACATGACCTCCACAGTGGTGGCAGATGTGGGGTGACAGAGTGGTGTACCCAGACGGAGACCAACAGCTATCATGGTTGTGTGATCATCCATTCGCAGGCCTAGGGAAGAGACAGGAAGGACATTCAACCAGGCCCCAGACTCTTTAGTGACTGCTGCGAGTAACCTGGCACGAGACCTGCAGTCAGAGGCACCCTGTAGGAGCTGATCATGTGTCTCTTTCACGTGAGGGAGATCCCATGCCTTTTGTCTGGAAGATGAAGGAGAGACAGGAGGTGGATAGTTGTGACCCTCTCTCCACTGAATAACAGCAGCATCAACAGCTGTGTATGGAACAATCTAGAAACATTGAAGTAATACCCTGACCCAATGTCCTTGTCCTAAACCACTGTGGTTATGACTGACTTGTAGCAACTTTGGTAAAGTACAAGAGCTCTATGCTATACATTCTAGTGGTCGGGTACCGGTATATAATTCATGCCCGGACCCATATTAAAGTTTCGCTCCAATTGAATAGTTGGGCCTTTTTTTTTTTTCAAATGTACGTGAGGTGTTTCTCATTACAATATTCCACGGTCTATTCTTAGATCCCGAGAGAAACATAAAGCTGCTGATAAATCAAACAACTATTGTACACTTTTAAACCTATGCCTTGCAGTTATAAAAATCGCTTCCATTCTCCCAGCAGTATTATTTGTTGGATCGCTAAGTTCTTTCCACTCTTGTACCGACGAACTGCATTATATGTGCTAATTGATGCGTACCTCTCGTTGGATTGCGTTTAAACTGCTCTTCGAAAATAACGATAACTATTTTCAATTATTAATACCGTAATTACTTTGTCTTGATTTATATTTCACATTGCTTAGTTATAGCGCAGTGAAAATTAAAGCCGAATTGAGGCGTAATTATAGCGCAGTGAAAATTACAAACCGAATTTTTAGTATTTTCTGAGGTCATTTAGAATTCAATTTGCATGAAATGGATGTAGACGATTTCTCCATATGTCTCTGTACCAGGCCCCCCCCGCGGCACAGCGCGGATGGATTGCATCACCGCGCGTTCGAAATTCGAACGTGCGGTGATGTAATCCACCCGCGCTGTGACGTATGAGGTTATAACTGTAGCCTTCCAATGAGAGCTAGCCAGTATTCAACTGGGTAAAGAAGCTATGCAGCGACGAAATTGGGGTAATCGGATTTCAATTGTCACCGTGCGAAGACATACTTGTAATAGCCGACCGCGAATCAATATTTGATTTCACAAATGATTTTAAAATCTCTTGTAAAATCACCGCATGATTGAACAGCTTTCTTACGCAAGTGTGCTCAATCATTTATAAAATCAAATTGATTCAACGCTTGCTTTCACTGTGCATGCATCATAAGAATGTTTCCGCGTTGAGGACGATTCTCGTGTAGGATTTCTTGTTTGTGGCTTCTGAATTGTTCTATTTTACTTGTTCAGCAATTTTAGCGGGACGTTTCGTATCAGTATAATATACTTTATATAAGTTACCAGTCAAACCTAAAAACTCCCTAAGTCATAATACAACGCACAAATCAAGTTTCACTGACATGCGGAGGTCATTTGAAAGATGCTCTGTATATAATTATTATAAGACTTGACCAAGAAAATTCACGACACTGGAAACAAACGGTGTGTAAAACCTTTCCTCACTCAGACCATGATTCCCTTCGAAATATTCCATTTGCACTCGACATCCGCTATACTGCTTTAATACGTTCACCATTCTGTCAGCGAACCGCCGCTGCGCATCTTTGTCGGGTACGTACTCGTCTCCAGCACTAAAACACAGGAAAATCGGCACTCGTACGGCACCGAGGATTGGAATCAACTCCGTGTCATCGAGGTCGACGGAGAACATATCGTCAGGTGTCAATCGACCAATGAGGCTAAGAAAGCGCGATGCGGTAATTGGAGAACCGGCCGTAAATTCCGTAAGAATTCTGCTCTCTCTTCCAGCGGCCTTCAACGCCATGGCCTCTTCTGTCATGGCGGCGGTGTTAGGTTCGGTCACTAGACTATCTCTGTCGCTCACTGCAGAATGCAAGATGACGGCATTGACCATAGAAGCCAATTCTCCGTAGCGAAGATAATAAAGGGTGTCCTGGGCACCCGTCGAATGCCCCAAAATGACGACTCGACCAAACGAAAACTTTTCTTTTAGGGTTCTCAGCAACTCAGTTAGTTCCAAGCTATCGCACTCGAGGCTGCTGAATCCGAACTGCCTGAATGAGCTGGATAAGTTGATCTGAACGAGTGAACAATCAAGATCAAGGATCGCCTCCGACAAACGCTGCGTATAAGCCATCGACATGAAGCCTTCTGTTAGCCCGGGAATCAATATCAGAGCATTCCTACAGGCTTTCCTGTCCTTTTTCAGCGTCACGAAGGCCACTAAATTTGTCTTCGAGGCGCTGAAACGGAACATAATACCCTCAACGCCGTCGGCCATCTTCAGTGAATGAATGACGTAATACTCCATTCAAATTTATTAGATTCTATAAATTAGACGCATGCACTTGCAGATTCAGTCGCGACAATGTATTGTTCACCTACAATCGAGGTCTGCTACAAAGGGAGGGGGGGGGGGGGGGGGGGGGGGGGGGGGGGGCTAAAGCCCCCTCCCCCCCCCTTCCCAAAATTTTGGCCTATACCATATTATATGATGCACATCACTGTAAAGGTGACCATACACTAGGCGTGCAACACTATGAATTTTTGTAAATTTCTAGTAAAATATCAGTAAACTAATGTTTTACTGAAAATATAATTGGATTCATTGAGTTGCAAACATTTTGCCTAGTGTATGGTCACCTTTATCGGTAATGTTCTAATAAATAGCGATCGCGTGCTAACTGTATATCCATGCATGGATGCTATTACATATTTTATGTCCTGCTTATACCAGTGCATCATTGTTTTTGATTCGTCATGAAATTAATTGGCCCCCCAAAGTTTTGTGATTGACTACGGCCATGTGCTATGTGATTATAGGCATTGGAAACTGAACAGCTCATTGTTAATTACATACCTAATCTTTCAACACATAGCGTTTTTAAGCGGGCTGCAGCTAGAGAGCCGGTATATATCGAGAGGGGCAATACATTTTGCTTTCCGTCCATTTCCTTTGCTTAAGAATTTCACCTGTATATTTCCGTCCAGAGATAATATAATATAATCTCTATGTAGGACAATTCACGAGAAAATGGCTCTTCCGAGTATAATTATATTATCTAGCTCTGTTCCATCCCTTTCACTTAAGCACTTCAGCTACATGGATGCACGCGCACCCTAATTAACTCCCCTAAGCCTTAAACATTATGTCGTTCCTACATCATTATCTTGTGTTGTACCCAATGCATACATGTACACATGTGTTAAAATGGCATTTAGATATGCTGTTGCAAAGTATGCATGTTGATGGGACTTGGTCACTCAGACAATAGGATAACCTACAAGGGGAAGGATGCATATGTGAAGTGCATAAGCGTAGGAACGTTGACAGAAATGAGCTTGCCTATATGGATGTGGGAAATTGCATAAGAAAATAGGATGAGGGAAAGGAATTGGTGGAAATTCATTAAGATTGGTGGACCCAGTACTTATGCAGCTGACATGTGGAGAACATCAGAACAAACTAGCCAAACCAGCTAACCCATCCATACATGGTTTCTACCAGAAAAGTCATGGAGCAGGTTTCACATTGATCATGCTATCAACTTCTTAGGCAGTAACTGATTATTTATTGTAGATGCCTGCTCCAAATACCCTTGTATTTATGCCAAACCCCTGAAAGCTTTTTATGAATGGGATCATTGCAGCGAAAAGGTACGTTTTTTTAATTTTATTTTATTTTTTATTTTTTTGTTGTTGGTATTCTAAGGTCCTTTCTGGAAATTGGTCTGCTTTGACGTCCATCGTGGAGTTAATTTGCACTGCATGTCTTTGTATTACATTATATATGTATATGGGATCGATGCAGCAAAAAAGGGACTTATGTGACATACAATTTTCCAGGAAGGAGTATCAAAATTCATGCATGCGCATGCATGCATGAATTTAAAAAGGCCTGAATTAAAAGCCTGAATTTTTTATTAATGCGTACATTCCAATTGCATGCATGAATTTTGATACTCCTTCCTGGAAAAATTTTATGTCACGTAAGTCCCTTTTTTGCTGCATCGATCCCATATACATATATAATGTAATACAAAGACATGCAGTGCAAATTAAGGCCGTATAAAAGACAGACAGATTGATTTACAAGTAAATATTATAGCACATGCACATACACACACACACACACACACACATACACACACACGCACGCACGCACACGCATGCATTCAATTGTCATCCATGCATCTCTTCTTCTGACAACGCTTGTGCAGAGTTCAAACCAATAATCATATTTGAGGCCCGACATCACGGATTAGTATTCCATAAGGCCTGACGTCGTAGACGCCATCGTTATTGTCGTGCAGGGGGGACACCCAGTAATCTGCCCCTACTTTCGTCCTGCTCGCGGGTATGATCTGGAAATGCCCTCCCGCAATGTCCGGGTTGACTCGGTTCTGTAGTACCACCTGATATAGCCTGCCATTGTGTGAGAACTGCTTCGAGTAGTAACGGGCTACCATTTCCACCGAAGGGCTAGAGTAAGCTCCCTTCACAAACGGATGCCCGGGACCAATTGCGGTGCCACTCTGAGATATGCTCTGCAGTTCATTTATCCCCGTTCCGTGGTACGAGACTGCCCACTCTCCGCTCGCCGCGTCTCGCTGCACGAGCCATTTGTCATCCGTGTAGTACTTGAGGCCCAGGACCTTTATAGCGAAGCGCCTCCACCCGCAAGGCCTCTTGTACTCGTACCCACCCCGCATAAACTTCTGACCCGCGTCGTTGAGGCCCGTGAAGTCGTAGTGGTACGGAGGGTCCAAAAGAGCGTCATCCATTTGGTACCAGTTCCCGCCCCCTACAGCTACCGGCGCGATCACGAGGTACACGTAGGCACCGTTGGGAATTTCCGACGATTCAATGGTTTCCCGGTCGTCGAGGGTCTTACCCGAATAGAGAAGCCTCTGTTCAGAGGGGGGAACGCCCGCCTGGGCGCTCAAGGCGATCTTCAAGTGTGTTATGGAGGTACAGGAGCTCACGGTGAGCGGGTACTTGTTTCCGACGAGCGTCATCACGTATATTTCCATGTCGCCTCCGGTTATGAGGACGGTCTCGACCGGAGTCATTACGTGTGTGCTCCGGAAGAGGTCGTAGATGGATAGAGTAGCTGCGGGTCTGTCTTCGGAGGACTGAGGCTGGTAACTCGAGGGTCTCACTTCGACCCCTATCATCGAGGAAAATGCAGCAGCGATCAGTGATACGTCGGCCATTTAACAATATTGAAAGCCAAGCTCAGGTGGTGAATCTAAAAATAGAAACCTTATATATTGCATGTAGTCTGGGCACGACCCGATATATAGAATTATTATGGTAATTGTAATTTATTAAGGGGGGGGGGGGGGGTACCAATTTCTAGAAAAGAATACCAGTTCTTGACCTCGTTCTTGATCGTTTGAAAAAAAAGGCGTCAAACTTTGTGAAAAGGGTTAAAAAGCTTCTTACTCTCATTAATTTGCAGCGCAAGTAATGAAATGGGAAGACCGAGGCTTACAAAAACAAAAGAAAGAAAAAACAATCACGACTCTATCCAGGACCAGGTAGGCGCAGACTTAATTTGTAGGTTGGACTTGCAATACTTGCTGATGGACCCCTTTCAACCGCGACCAAAAATAAGTTACTGCTGAAACCAGTACATTAGAAGTTTTGGCTTGTTTATACATCCTCCTATATTTTTGTATGACACATGTGTTAAAATGATGCGATTTTGAGTTATACTCATGATGGACATGCCCCCCCCCCCCCCCCCCCCCCCCCCACACACACACCCCTCCCCCCAAAAAAAGTGTCAACCAAAAGAGCGGGCATTTATACCGCGTGGATGCGGCTGGTTATAAAATGCATGCATACATGTAAGTAAATAAGTGACCGCGGCTGCGTTGGCCTCGTTCCCAGGCCGGATTTTTAAACTTTAACAATTGGCAACGTTTATTGCGCATGCGCTGGGCCATTACTTTCGTAACTGCTCGTTCCCACACCAGCGTTAGCTTTTCCTCCCCCTGGCTGTCGCATATATTAGAGTACTAATACTCTAATATCAATGCATAATTATAATTATATATACATCCATTCGCCCTTAGAATCCCATTTCGATATACACACCGTGCATACACAAATGACACAACTAGTAATGTATGGTTATTAGAGAACGGTTGTAGTTGGTAGCAAATTGACTTTCCGTAGCCAGTCGCAAACACATTCCGACCATTGCTTCCTCCTGCTTGGCCTTGAGTGTACGGTTTGTTGGTGAACACACCAAAGAGAATAAACCCCCGCAGTGCTTCTCCTGCTCGAAACTCAGCAGAATACGATCAAAATAGTAAACGGAAAGATTACAGAAAATTTACTACAGTATATACGATTACAGAACTACCTGTGTATGACACAAGCAACGAACTCTGCATAGTTAATGAATTAATACAACGACAATTGGGTTTCTATACATGGTTGTTACTCATGTTTCATCAAGCAAAACCGTGAATGTAGTTCATACAAGCTATGATACACACACTGGTAAATCTGGAAGCTTATAGGGTGAAATGAATATTTAACTGAAGTGCAATTTTTTGCATTTGAAGAAGGTAATTCAATTTGTCAGAAAAAGAGACATTAAAAACATGACAGACAATCAATTTGAAGGGGAAAAAATAAATTAGTTCTTTTTTCTGGGTTTAGACTTGCGCTTGTCAGCATTGCTTGGTTGCTTCTTGCTTTGAGGGACATGTGTGAAATAGCTGAAATAAAAGGATCGGGAGAGTGACTGGGATCTCTGATCAGCTAGCTCAGCTCTCATCGTTAGGTTATGCTCCATTCTTGTCCTCTCCTCTGCTTTTAATCTGAAGACATGAAAAATGGACATTAATGCTTAATAAGACAAGTTAGCCCAAGAGAAAAAGTCCTGGCATTTTTGAAAAATTGAATGCATCAAGATGAGATAAAGCTTAATGTACAGATTATTAGTACTTTACTACCTTTCTAATACCATCATCATGAAAAAAGGTTTTCCACTCTATAGGCCCATATCTGACTTAACACAATACAGCACCACTTTATTATGGTCAAAACACACACCATGGCATTAATAGTTGCAGTGTGTATCTGGTGCCCAGACCCACCTTTCCTCCAATCTTCTCTGCTCATCCAATTCCTTCATCCTTCTGGCCTCCTCTTCTTCCTTCAACCTTCTGGCCTCCTCTTCCCACAGCCTTCTGGCCTCTTCTTCTTCCTTCAGCCTTCTGGCCTCTTCTTCTTCCTTCAGCCTTCTGGCCTCTTCTTCTTCCTCCAGCCTTCTGGCTTCCTCTTCTTGCCTCAGCCTTCTGGCTTCCTCTTCTTGCCTCAGCCTTCTGGCTTCCTCTTCTTGCCTCAGCCTTCTGGCTTCCTCTTCTTGCCTCAGCCTTCTGGCTTCTTCTTCCATCGACCTTCTGGCTTCTTCTTCTTCCTTCAACCTTCTGGCCTCTGTACTCTCCCTTTCTAGCTTGTGGAGTTCTTCTTCCATTAATGCACCACTGCCAATGCGTTCCAGGGAGAACCCTGCCCCCTCATTGGCCAAATGGGATTTGTAGTGGGCGTTGGCGACTTTGCTCGTCTGCTGCTCAGCATCCTTTTGTGTTGGTGCGCTGCAAGTGGGTGTGCTTCCTTTAGAGTTTGCTTTCCGTCCCTTGCTTTTGCTTCCCTTATTACCGCGAGGTGACTTTTTCTTACTGGCCTATGGAACGATGAAATGATGTATTCTTATTAGAGGTCTACAATCTGAACTGTGCAGTGAACATAGCTGTACCCTGTGTGTGGATGTGTAACATAGCCACACCCTGTGCGTGGATGGCCATACCCTGTGTGAGGATGTTGTGATCCAGACAAGACCAATACCACACACGAGGATGAACAACACTACATGCATGTATGTACCTTCGAAGGTGGCAACATGTAGGAGTTCAGCAGTTCAGTTTGAAGCTTGCTGATGTCATCCTCTGCTGGTCCTAGTGTGTCTGGCTCATCCAAGAGCGACTTAGAAGTTCTGCAATGGAGGTGGGAGTGAGGGAGGGAGTGAGGGAGGAGAGGGACAAAGAAGAAGAGAATTTGGAATCAGAGGAAGTATAACAGTGGAGTTGCATACACGTATTGGAAGAGGATGTTACAATGCAATTGAATAGTACATGTAACAAGCAACGCTTGAGATATGACTCCTCACACAAGATCCCAGCATGTATCTACATGCCCAGAAGGTCAAATATTTTATGCTACTCAGCAGCACATAGCAGCTGATATTTTAGGCTTCAAGCCCTAACTACTAGTTATTATTAGGAAAACATTTTCCAAGGTTCCAAGGTTTGAATTACTGAATGATTTATGGTGTACATGGAGCAGCACAAAGAAGGGCAAGAAACTGGGGCAGGAATGGGGTACCCGATGCATAACAATTAGCACAAAAAAGTTGGTGACAGCCTAGGTGACAGTTACATACTCCTTATGGTCTTCAGCCCCTCCATATGGTCTTTAGCTTATGGCAGCCCCTCCATATGGTCTTTAGCTTATGGCAGCCCCTCCATATGGTCTTTAGCTTATGGCAGCCCCTCCATATGGTCTTTAGCTTATGGCAGCCCCTCCATATGGTCTTTAGCTTATGGCCACCTCTCCATATGGTCTTTAGCTTATGGCAGCCCCTCCATATGGTCTTTAGCTTATGGCCACCTCTCCATATGGTCTTTAGCTTATGGCAGCCCCTCCATATGGTCTTTAGCTTATGGCCACCTCTCCATATGGTCTTTAGCTTATGGCAGCCCCTCCATATGGTCTTTAGCTTATGGCCACCTCTCCATATGGTCTTTAGCTTATGGCAGCCCCTCCATATGGTCTTTAGCTTATGGCCACCTCTCCATATGGTCCTTAGCTTATGGCAGCCCCCTCCATATGGTCTTTAGCTTATGGCCACCTCTCCATATGGTCTTTAGCTTATGGCCACCTCTCCATATGGTCTTTAGCTTATGGCAGCCCCTCCATATGGTCTTTAGCTTATGGCAGCCCCTCCATATGGTCTTTAGCTTATGGCCACCTCTCCATATGGTCTTTAGCTTATGGCAGCCCCTCCATATGGTCCTTCGCTTATGGCAGCCCCTCCATATGGTCATTAGGTTATGGCAGCCCCTCCATATGGTCTTTAGCTTATGGCAGCCCCTCCATATGGTCTTTAGCTTATGGCCACGTCTCCATATGGTCATTAGGTTATGGCAGCCCCTCCATATGGTCTTTAGCTTATGGCAGCCCCTCCATATGGTCTTTAGCTTATGGCAGCCCCTCCATATGGTCTTTAGCTTATGGCCACCTCTCCATATGGTCTTTAGCTTATGGCAGCCCCTCCATATGGTCTTTAGCTTATGGCAGCCCCTCCATATGGTCTTTAGCTTATGGCCACCCCTCCATATGGTCTTTAGCTTATGGCAGCCCCTCCATATGGTCTTTAGCTTATGGCAGCCCCTCCATATGGTCTTTAGCTTATGGCAGCCCCTCCATATGGTCTTTAGCTTATGGCAGCCCCTCCATATGGTCTTTAGGTTATGGCAGCCCCTCCATATGGTCTTTAGCTTATGCAGCCCCTTCATATGGTCTTTAGCTTATGGCCACCCCTCTACTACCACTCCCTTAGGAACACAAACATAACTTAAGGAAGTGTCATCCCCTTCCAACATTTCAATCCATGCTATGTCCACTGTACATGGCCTGTGCAAGACAGGTCTGGGGACCACATGTGCACTACCTGGGACATACTGACCTGCTAGTAACCGAGGGCACCTGTGACCTGCTGCTTGACGTGGGCATGACTTGGCAGGACCCAAGGCCAGAGTCAACTGACGAGTTGTGCCTTACCTCGGGAGAACCCAGGCCACTACCTGCATTAAAGATGGAAAGGGTACAAAATGATTAAGAGACATGCAAGTACATGGAGAGGGGTACATGTACACCTATGGATGTGTGCATAACCATATGTACACCTATGGATGTGTGCATAAGCATATATACATCTATGGATGTGTGCATAAGCATATGTACACCTATGGAAGTGTGCATAACCATATGTACACCTATGGAAGTGTGCATAAGCATATGTACACCTATGGATGTGTGCATAACCATATGTACACCTATGGATGTGTGCATAACCATATGTACACCTATATACTTCACCAATACAAATTAATAGTATAATGTACATCAATGAATGTAATTAGTCTACGGTACAGAATAACCTTCAAGGCTATTAGGCTACTGCCAAAATGGGCTGACTGGTCTGCTGGGTCACAATTTAAAAGCTGCCATTTTCTCCTATATGTATATTCAAGTCTCCACAGATACACTTACCAACAGAGGCTGCATTGAAAACTGCAGTTACCACGTACCATTAACTAGTGGAATTGGTCAATTGTAATTACAATCATTCAACACAATGATTAAGTGCAGTCTGTGCTCTGATCATGAATAAGATTACTCATGATTTCTAGTCAGTTCTCTCCCTTACCTAGAGTCTGCTCAACCACCTCCATGTCCTCCACTGTCATGATGTCCTCAGACAGCTGTTTGGCTTTTCTGTTAAAAGTACAGTGTTATTAGCAATACTGATATTCAGCATCAGGTCTTGCAATTTGTTTAATTAATCTGTGCCAACTTTGCAAATCTAAATAGATAAAATAAATTGACTCCAAATCCCATCACACTGGAAATAGGAAAGTACATTTCCAGTCCCCCCCCCCCCCCTCCCTCCCCCCCATGCACAGACACTACTCTCCCCAGACCTCTTTCCCTTTCCCAGACCTCTGCGCTGCCATCCAACCCAAATATATTTACTTTTACTGGTCAGACCCTTCACCAGTTTTGACCTTTGCCAGTCAAGCGATACGGCAGTCGACCCCTACTGGCCATCCTAGGCTGATGCCAGTAGCAAATCTTACTATTGCAGGAACAAGTACCACGCTAGGTATTGCTCAATTGAGATTTTGTATTTTTGCTCATCAGTTAATTTGTTAATACTAATGGGAAACCACACTGTAATTTAACTGCAATTAACAATGAAATAAGATCCAAGTCCCCTAATATGTGTGCATACTCCAGCCATACGCATTGTGCAACGTGTGGGGTACATACACGCAAACCTACTCTGCTGCCCGCTGCAGGCTGTTCAGGTACACTTTAGCCAAGTCAGCCCGAAATCCATTCTCTGCATTTACTTCATCTTTCTTCATCCATGCTGCACTCTTAACCTGCACACCCACCACCCCCAGACAGACATGACGCACAGGAACACATGTACAGGTCTAATAGGTGCACATATACAGGTCTAATACGTGCACACGTACAGGTCTAATAGGTGCACATATACAGGTCTAATAGGTGCACATGTACAGGTCTAATAGGTGCACACGTACAGGTCTAATAGGTGCACATGTACAGGTCTAATAGGTGCACATGTACAGGTCTAATAGGTGCACACGTACAGGTCTAATAGGTGCACATGTACAGGTCTAATAGGTGCACATATACAGGTCTAATAGGTGCACATGTACAGGTCTAATAGGTGCACATGTACAGTCTAATAGGTGCACATGTACAGGTCTAATAGGTGCACACGTACAGGTCTAATAGGTGCACATATACAGGTCTAATAGGTGCACATGTACAGGTCTAATAGGTGCACATGTACAGGTCTAATAGATGCACATGTAGAGGTCTAATAGGTGCACATGTACGGTCTAATAGGTGCACATATACAAGTCTAATAGATGCACATATAGAGGTCTAATAGGTGCACATGTACAGGTCTAATAGGTGCACACGTACAGGTCTAATAGGTGCACATATAGAGGTCTAATAGGTGCACATGTACAGGCCTAATAGGTGCACACGCTATGCACTTGCCAATACATTCACAGCCTCCTGATTTGGTCTGTTTATATCACGGCTCCCTGACCCCCCCCCCCCCCCCCCCCCCCACCTGGTCCCTTTATATCACAACCCCCTTACCCCCTCACCTGGTCTATTTATATCACGGCCCCCTGACCCCCTCTCCTGGTCTCTTTATATCACAGCCCCCTGACCCCCTAACCTGTTCTATTTATATCAATACTTCATTGCATTTATCACCTCACAATACCATCACCTTTATCCCCTCTGATCCCCTTACAATACCACCACCTTTATCCCCTCTGATCACCTAACAATACCATCACCTTTATCCCCTCTGATCACCTTACAATACCATCACCTTTATCCCCTCTGATCACCATACATTACCATCACCTTTATCCCCTCTGATCACCTTACAATACCATCACCTTTATCCCCTCTGATCCCTTACAATACCATCACCTTTATCCCCTCTGATCACCATACATTACCATCACCTTTATCCCCTCTGATCCCCTTACAATACCTCACCTTTATC
>OY811985.1:4356864-4416864 GCA_963681505.1 Eunapius fragilis | reverse complement strand
CCCCACATGGACAATAAAGTCTCATGTAATGGAAGAACTAGTGAGTTTGAATCTTAGGGTTGTGGTGTCAAAAAGAAATTGGCGTTGGTCTGATCCAGTTATATTAACCTGTCTGTCGTATTGAGGGAAAGTACATAATACTTATGGTAACATCTATGAAAGGGCCAATGTATGTTATTGTGCCAGGATAGTAAGTCTCCAGGCCAACCCTATGCGTAGGACCAATATTTTAATAGCATCTGTACAATTTTAAGGGAATAGTTGGTGGCGTTGTTTTAATCTCTATGTGTAGGACATGACTATCTGTAATTCTGACTTTGGAACAGCTATGAACAGTGTTACATATCAGTCTTAATAAAACATTCTTTCTTGTCTTCATCTGTGACAATTAAATATTTTGCAAATGCCTTTTAAGAACCTTGGACCAAGGGTGTGATATAAAAATAGAATTGACAATTTGGCTTAGTGACAACAAAAAAACACCAGTAAAAATATACACCAGCTCTCAGGCCAATACTTTTAAGTACATAGAATTATTTAATGCTGTTAGTAGTTTAGTGTGTACACCTAGATTGAAATTTAATATTTATTACCTTGGTTAAGTAACAGAAATTTAATAAATTGCATAATTATACAGATGACAGTGTATAACTTTACAACATCAATATGCCTGCTGATATATTAGCTATGTTTTCATGCAGCGTCCTTAGTAGCATGATGAGTCGATGAAATAGTCACCATGGCCAAACGCACATCAATCACTTGTACAGCATGGTAAGCCAGTTTGGTGCCAACGATGGCATACTCGCATATTGCTGCAAAACTGTACGCTGAGACATGTAGTCAAGAAAGGTCAGTAAATGTTGGTGTGGACGTACAGTCACTTATCAGAGGGGAGGAGGAAAGGCATTAGTGATCTGACATCTAATCTGGGCGCTAGATCATACATTAGTTGTGCCACATAAAAGTAACCACTTATACTTTGTTGCCGGGTATACAGTTTCACAGTCTGATATGCACAATGTAAAAATGAATTGCTGATGAGCCTCTGCTTCCCTGGAGCTTCTTTGCCAGAAGCAATCTTGCATACACTTTTGATCTAAGTACTACCTCTTCTCCTCCACTCCCTGTACTGTGCTTGGGGACTATTTGCACCAATACTCACACATTAGGAGGTGGAGAGGATTATATAGAGGTGGTACCATATGAGGCCATATGGTCATATTGTATGGAGCTGGTACCATATGAGGCCATAGCGTCATATTGTATGGAGGTGGTACCATATGAGGCCATAGGGTCATATTGTATGGAGGTGGTACCATATGAGGCCATAGCGTCATTGTATGGAGGTGGTACCATATGAGGCCATAGCGTCATTGTATGGAGGTGGTACCATATGAGGCCATAGGGTCATATTGTATGGAGGTGGTACCATATGAGGCCATAGCGTCATTGTATGGAGGTGGTACCATATGAGGTCATAGGGTCATATTGTATGGAGGTGGTACCATATGAGGCCATAGGGTCATATTGTATGGAGGATACCATATGGATCACATACCCAGTGGCGGTTGGCAAAGTACACAAACGCCACAACCCCTGTGAGGTGGAGGAGTAAGCAAAACAGGCGAGCTTTCATCGCTTTCCTGTCCTGCAAGTCAGAACCCAAATTAATCAACACCACAGTGTTACCACTGACTGACCTTGTTACCGTACGGTCTTTGTTTACTTTGATAGAGGAGGAAAAAGAGAGCGAACATGTGCAGGAGGGAGACACCAAAGAAGGTGAACCACATGTCAATATGGTAATCTGTCAGGGGGAAGAGGGAGAGCGAGGCATGTCAGCTTATTGCTCCATCTCCAACGACTGCAGGTGATCACCGCCACCATCACTCACCCATTAGTGACAACCTCCACTACCACATACCTGTGCTGCATGTGACAGCAGGTGTATAGGTGTGCACATGTGTGTGTGCGTGTGTGTATGTGTGTGTGTGTGTGTGTGTGTGTGTGTGTGTGTGTGCACAGCCTATTGTGTTGCTGTTGAATTAGTCAACTCTGAACAGGCCTCATACTAGAATTGAAACACCTCCTCTCCATAACATATAGACCCACTTCGCACACACAAATACACTTGCAGACACACAAATACGTGTAGTTGTGGTAGTGGATGTTTGCTTCATTGCAAAGGCCCCCAATTGGTGCTCACCCATGTGTTCCTAATTGTGCTCACCCATGTGTTCCTAATTGTGCTCACCCATGTGTTCCTAATTAATGCTCACCCATGTGTTCCTAATTAGTGCTCACCCATGTGTTCCTAATTGGTGCTCACCCATGTGTTCCTTCGAGCTAAGGTAGGTGACGCTTAGCACCAAGTACACCTGGGTGAAGTGAAGGAGCAGGACAAATCCATTGAGCTGCCTCAGCCACCATCTCTGCAGGATCCCCACCTCCAGGGCTATGACCCTGTATAGCACCACACCGTCTACGGTCAGGGGGAAAGCCACCACTGATATGCACATCCGCCATATGTAACGTTCTGGTAGCTCCTCGCCGGTGAGCTTGCTGATTGTGGGGAAGAAGTTTGGAACCTTGAGGGTTAAAAGTCCAACATCAAGGGAACAATATGTAAACACTAATGACAAGAGGCCCAGGATTGCCTTCTTGAAGATAATATCCCCCATTCTTCCTCTTTAAGTTATCTTTTTGAAGTTTCACCAGATAAACTCTTTCCTTCCTGATAAAACAAACTACTGGGATTTCATTTTTTGGGCAAGAGATGAAATGAACACCTCCCCTCTAACCTCCTCCAATAGGGACTTATCCATCACTATCCTTGTTGTGCCCTTCCATTCTGTTTCTATTGAAGGTCACACACCAATTTACATAACACAGAAATCATCAGCACAAAAGGCTGCACGAAGTTTAGAATTTGCTGTCTAAACTGTCGCTGTAAAGCTTTAGCGCTATGGTGGCAATGACTGGTTGAAAACGACGGATGGGTCGGGATGAGCGCGGTGATGAGAGTCTTTATAAAAAAACGCCAGGCAGTAGTCGCTTAATTCAGAGATAACATGGCCTAGATAGATATTATCTCTGCTTTTCACTGTAACATGGCAGAGATAATATATTATCTCTCTGAACATGGGTACCCCTCCATCGGGGATTTGACACTGCTAATTGGATTGGGCTATTCCATTATTTAATTATACACCCCTACAGATGACAATAAATGGTGTCCAGGGGGGTATAGGGAATATGTCTCGGGGGGGGTGGTCATTTAAATGCCTGTCCCGGGGGGTTGGAAGGCATAATAGTAGCTTGTCCAGGGGGGAGGGGAACAACATAGAAGCTTGTCCAGGGGGGTGGAACAAAACAGAAGCTTGTCCAGGGGGCATTTACAAGTCTGTCCCGGGGAGGTGGAGACATAATATAAGCTTGTCCAGGGGTGCTTTTATATATTGTCCCGGGGGGGTACGTTTGCAATTATTGTCATCTGTAGGGGTGTACGGTTAAATAATGGAATAGCCCATTGCGCTTGACTACATGTATAGACTCCGGAAAAGGCGGATGCACAAAAAACATGGCTGCGTAGAGGCACGTATACAGCGTATATCATCTGTGTTCGGAGGGAGGGAAAGAGGACAAGAGAGGGAGGCAGGGAGAGAGAATACAGGTATTCGAACAACGCAACAGAAAGCCGACACAGAGCAATTACTAGTGTTGTGCGCAATCACTCTAACACGTGGTATCAAAAAACAAAACAAGAAACAAAGACACTGATAAACCCGAATTGAGCTTTCACTGAACCAGGGTATTATCTCTGACTGAAGATACCGAAACACGCGTGGGTGGACGGGCAATTTGACCGGTTATTAATCCCTATTAACCGTTGATTTAATAAAGGTCAAATCCCCCCCATGTTACAATGACAGGCGCATTATAGCACAGCAGCGGGTAGCAGGCAAATGGGAACAGTCGCCAGCAAAACGGCCATATGCGGCACAAGTACACAGGTGGTCCAAACCTTGCGTAAACAACATGTAGTTGTGGTTTAACTGGTGGCGCTATCAGCTTTTCAGACCACCGTGGCTCAATGCTACCTTACTATAAATATTGCGTTAAGAAAGAGGACATAAAGTGCATTGTTACATGCATGCACAGTTGATCTGGGGAACTTTTAAGATGTAATTGTAGGTACGTTCGGCTCCAACCCAAAACACGCCCACATAAAACTGCGATCAATTTATTGTTGGTGCCCTGCTGCACGCATGCGATGAGCGAGCACACAAAAGGTTTCATGCATTATATTTACATTGAGGAAGCTGACCTTACAGTGCGTCTCGATCAGGACGTCGTAGTGAAGGTACAAGCCTATCACAAGTGTGATGGCCAGTCCACAAAGCGGCACGATGACATTAAAGATAATTACGTGACGGTAGCATACTTGCAAGAGCGTACTCATTTCCACAGTACCGGAAGCACGTCACGTGTCTTCCTGCCTCATTGTGGTCGCTTCCCCCGGGTACTGTACATATACATATACATACACACTAGATTTACATGATAAAGACATCAACAAATATAATATAACAACGCAAATTTAAAACAGTAAAGACCAGCATACTCGAATTCCTGCCGATTTATCGCCTGCAACTCAAATGAATACGGGTGAAAAATCAGTAAACTAAAGTTTTACGGAGTTCTTACTCATATTCATTTGAGTTGCAGGCGATAAATTGGCAGGAAGCCGACCCATGTATGCCGGCCTTTAGTGAACTCAATGGCACTCCATCTGCTTGCGTGCTTTGTATTTTTATGTGAAAACCTTATCGGACAGCTTGAATAAACAATTACTGAGAACCAAAGCAAAATCATGTCCAATCCTCTTCAAGCTGGATTGTTGCTTTAACAATATTGTACATGACGTCATTTGTCACCTACATGTAGTGTACGATTAACAGACATGCAATAGCGCTCGATGGAAGCCACTTGTGCTAAATTATGACTAAGGAAATTCAAGTCCGCTTCACGGACGCTTGTTTATCTTCGCAACACAGCATTGCGCCCTGATACAATGATAGAACCTGTGTGCAAAGTATGCTAACTGAGAAATAAGGCACCTACATGCTGTACCCATGATCCGTGAGCGTGAGACTCTGTGAATGAGGATACGTTGTGCCAAATGTCCTCTTACACGTGCTATACCCCCCCCCCCCCCCCCCCAACGTGTGGACATGTGAACATCCCTTTATATGCCACGTAGTAGCAGCATGCGTTATCAAATGTTACAGTTACAGATAAGCTCTATGAACTTAGCACCCATGTTTTGGGGGAGGAGGAAAGAAACCAAAGCTGTCCCACTGTCAGTATCAACTACTGGACAGTGAACATTTGCTCAAGGACATTGGATGAAGGTCTTGTTACTTGATGCGGCTGCTGGCCCCCAACAAACACAGAGTACGTTCCCGTGGGAACAACCCAGTCAGTGGTATAGATGGACATCTGGTCTGATGTAATAGTGAAGGACAGCTGAATAAATGGTTGGGAGAGGGGTTGAGGGAGGGAGGGAGGGAGGGAGAGTCTGAGGTGATGTTGACCAAATCAATATGTACACAGCATTGCAATACATAACACACAAACACACACACACACATGCACATACACACACACACACAGCACACACATACACACACATACACACACACACACTTACACACACATACACACACATACACACACACACAATCACGACTTACATCTTTGTAGTAGCCATTTGTCAGGGTGGTTCTATCCACAGCCACCAGCTGCAGTTGAGGTGCTCCCACAGTTCCACGTGGCCAGGAGATGTATACCTGTGACACCTGATGGTGGGGAGGAATAAAAGGTACCCTAGTCCCCAGCCCCACATAGTGTACCTCGTCTCCATCATATGGCCCTTCGTTCACAACAGTGAAGGAAACACTGATGCCGGAGCCACGTGTAACATTGGTAGGTTGCACCTTCAAGTTGTGGTAGTAGAATGCACTGTAGGAGCTGTGAGCACAGTACAAGGGGCAGTGGTGTGTTATGAGGTACAGGGGGTAGGGATGTGTTATGAGGTACAGGGGGCAGTGGTGTGTTATGAGGTACAGGGGGTAGGGGTGTGTTATGAGGTACAGGGGGCAGGGGTGTGTTATGAGGTACAGGGGGCAGTGGTGTGTTATGAGGTGCAGGGAGCAGTGGTGTGTTATGAGGTACAGGGGGTAGTGGTGTGTTATGAGGCACAGGGGGTAGTGGTGTGTTATGAGGTACAGGGGGTAGTGGTGTGTTATGAGGTACAGGGGGCAGTGGTGTGTTATGAGGTGCAGGGAGCAGTGGTGTGTTATGAGGTACAGGGGGCAGTGGTATGTTATGAGGTACAGGGGGCAGTGGTATGTTATGAGGTACAGGGGGGTAGTGGTATGTTACAGGAGCATATTTACAATCAATTCTCTGGGTTAGGATGTGATGGAGTATTTCCCTGTAGTATATTATTTTAGTTTTTAACCTCTATCACCCTTTGGTACTCAATCGAGGACGGCGGTCCTCAATTGAGTACCAAATCCAATAAAAGGTCATGTAGCAAATACTTTTGTGCCTTTTAACCCATATGCATAGTGGTGACTAGTGTATAAAGTTTGCTCGTGTTATACATTCTTGCCTATTGTCACACTCGTCAAGTGAAAGGCAATTAATTAGCATCTCCAGCGCGCGCAAACCGCAATGAGCAAGAGCACACAACTCAAGATCGGCGACAAAGTTCAGAGTAAGTGCAAAAGTGAACTTTGGTGCAAAGGGAATCGTTAGCAGCATATCGGGAATGGTAACAGAAAAAAATTTCAATGCTCAAAACCTCCAAATGAAATACTGCCGCTTTGCAGTGGAATGAAAGATCTTGATTGCTTTGCAGCTTACGACTGCCAGCAGGGAATAAACTTATGCAATAAACTTGATGTGCATCAGTAGTGCAGTTACAAAATAACAGAAATTGTGGGAGAAGTACATGTTGCAGATGTGGTCCTCAATTGAGGACGTGGCTGGTCCTCAATTGAGGACCAAAATCGGGGTGATAGAGGTTAACAGGAGAACTCTTAACTTAAAATAAGCATCACACCATACCATTCAGGGCATCAGCTACTATTACATGTGTACAAGCAAGCAAGCAGGCAAGTGTGCTGGGGTATGTGTGCATAGTCTGGCTGTGTGCTGGGGTATGTGTAGTCTGGCTGTGTGCTGGGGTATGTATGCATAGTCTGGCTGTGTGCTGGGGTATGTATGCATAGTCTGGCTGTGTGCTGGGGTATGTATGCATAGTCTGGCTGTGTGCTGGGGTATGTGTAGTCTGGCTGTGTGCTGGGGTATGTATGCATGGTCTGGCTGTGTGCTGGGGTATGTATGCATAGTCTGGCTGTGTGCTGGGGTATGTATGCATAGTCTGGCTATGTGCTGGGGTATGTGTAGTCTGGCTGTGTGCTGGGGTATGTATGCATAGTCTGGCTGTGTGCTGGGGTATGTGTAGTCTGGCTTTGTGCTGGGGTATGTGTGCATAGTCTGGCTGTGTGCTGGGATATTATGCATAGTCTGACTGTGTGCTGGGGTATGTGTAGTCTGGCTGTGTGCTGGGGTATGTGTGCATAGTCTGGCTGTGTGCTGGGGTATGTGTAGTCTGGCTGTGTGCTGGGATATGTGTAGTCTGGCTGTGTGCTGGGGTATGTGTAGTCTGGCTGTGTGCTGGGGTATGTGTGCATAGTCTGGCTGTGTGCTGGGGCATGCATAGTCTGGCTACCTCAGAAGAGCCTCTTTGGAAGGCACACATACATGGCATGTGTACCAAGGGCTAATTTTAACTCTTACTAAGTACAACAAAGAAGGAACCTCCTTAATGTCACAGTGATCAACTTCTAATGCAGTGCTATATCATAGGAATAGGGTTGATTATGTCTGACCCAACATTTATTCAATTCTGTCTTCAATAATATTACTACATGTCATTCAAGAAGAGTGAAGACTTCAGCAGCAAAGGCTCTCACAATATTCAAAAAAGGTAAGTCGACAGTTTATAAACGTACCACTGCACCACGCCCATTATACAGTTGTTACTGCAGCATCGTATATGCACAGCATAACTCACAGCCCATATCCAAATGGGTACAGAGGGTCTCCTTGGAAGTATCGATACGTCCTCCCTACCATCGTGTAGTTTGTTATATCTGGAACCTTGGGAATGCCCAAAAAAAGTAGTGCTATGTCTAGCTGGTCACGTGACATCAGGTGAGCTCACCTGATTCAGACTGGCTGGCCAGGTGTTAGGTAGTCTACCGGCTGGGTTGTACTGACCAGTGAGGACATAGCCAAGAGCCGTTCCTGCACTCTGAGCTGGGAAGAAGCTCTCCAGTATGGCCACCACCTGATCTGAGCTCTTAGCCCATGACACATCCAGAGGTCCTGCATTGTAGAGAACCAACACCACAGAACCTGGGGACCAGAAAGAGATGGTGTCATCACTGCAGAAAGGGGGATTGGTCAAGTAACTCTCACCTTTGGTGACTGACGCTGCATCTTGCAGCAGCTGCAGTTGGCTACCCGGTAAGTTGATGTCCGCCCTGTCATTGCCTTCAGATTCCACAGGCCAGCCTGTGGATAGACCACATGTGTAAGGACTGTGGACTCCAAGAAAAGACAAAGACAGTGTGGAGAAGAGGGAAGAGAAGTGAAAAGGAATAGGAGGAAGTGTGAAAAGGCAAGACAGTCTTTAGAGAGATTTCAAGTGAGAAAGACACAAAGAGAAAATAGAGATAGTGTACCTGTTCCAAGGCACACAATGGCCATCTGTACACCATTGCAAGCTGCTTTAACTGATGCTGAATCATACACACTGAAATAAGAGGGAGGGGCAACGTTCAAATAAGGGGGAGGGGCAACGTTCAAATAAAGGGGGAGGGTCAACGTTCAAATAAAGGGGGAGGGGCAACGTTCAAATAAGGGGGAGTGGCAACGTTCAAATAAGGGGGAGGGGCAACGTTCAAATAAGGGGGAGGGGCAACGTTCAAATAAGGGGGAGGGGCAACGTTCAAATAAGAGGGAGGGGCAACGTTCAAACTAAGAAGGGCTCCAAACACACAATTTTTACCCCTTTGAGTATGCAACAGTGTGGGTGATATCGCCTATGTCTCCCCTAAATAATGCATACCCAATGTCGCACACAATGACATCACAACAGAACATACACGCAGCTGGTGTTGGAACAGCCAGATGCACTGTTTACAGGTGACTGAACATACAACGCCTCTGAAATGCCTTGAAGAGGCGTCACAACGTAGTCGAGCTGATTGGAGGAAAAGGAGAGAAGAATGAGAGGTGGGAGGGAGAGGTGTGAGTGAGAGGTGTGAGTGTGTGAGGGGTGGTGTGAGTGAAGTGGTGGGTGAGGTGGTGTGAGTGAGGGGGTGGGAGTGAGGTGGTGTGAGTGAGGTGGTGTGAGTGAGGTGGTGGGAGTGAGGGGTGGAGGGTATAACCAGCACATCAAAGCATGGGTTGACCACATACCATTACATCTGGGGAGTAATCTCCAAACAGCATGTCAGGGTCATCAATGAATGGTCCTACCACCTGTGCCATCATAACAGAATGTGAGATAATACCCAAGAGGGCTAAAATTAAACTGGAGAACTTTTGAGGTGAGGATGCTATTTTCTCATTTCACCTACTTACACACAGTGATGGTACAGGGCCCCTGATTGGCAGACCTTCCTTGGGCTCATTCTTGAGAAGGACAAAGCTCTCCAGGGCAGCCTGAAGTGCCAGAGCTCTGTGTTCATCGCTCTGAACTACTGACACATCAATCCTGTGGGCAAAATGTTGTGTGGCAATTAAAATCCCTTCAGCAGAGAGAGAGAGAGAGAGAGAGAGAGAGAGAGAGAGAGAGAGAGAGAGAGAGAGAGAGAGAGAGAGAGAGAGAGAGAGAGAGAGAGAGAGAGAGAGAGAGAGAGAGAGAGAGAGAGAGAGAGAGAGAGAGAGAGAGAGAGAGAGAGAGAGAGAGAGAGAGAGAGAGAGAGAGAGAGAGAGAGAGAGAGAGAGAGAGAGAGAGAGAGAGAGAGAGAGAGAGAGAGAGAGAGAGAGAGAGAGAGAGAGGGAGGGAGGGAGAGAGAGAGAGAGAGAGAGAGAGAGAGAGAGAGAGAGAGAGAGAGAGAGAGAGAGAGAGAGAGAGAGAGAGAGAGAGAGAGAGAGAGAGACTCACATTGTGTAAGGATTCATTGCTGGTGGATCAAACTCTCCTAGCTTCATCCTCACCATGAAAAGGCGACTCAGAGCATCATCAATTGTGCTAGTCTTGATCAGACCCTGCAATGACAACAACAGGTATGGCATACGCAAGGGATGCTACCAAGAGGTGCTCTCTCTCACACACACACACACACACACACACACACACACACACACACACACACACACACACACAACGACAGCCAATTCATTTGGAAGGACTTCTCCCTACATCCCAACCATACAGGTGTGCCTTCGATTCCTCAAACACCCCTCCATCCCCCCCCCCCCCCTTCCCCCTTCAACCAGATGCCAATACTTCCCAAGTAGACCTTGTACCATCTGGAGGGCTAGGGGAATGACCTCGTACCATCTGGAGGGCTTGGGGAATGCCGGTGGCAAACGCGTCCTGCTCGTCGTCCGCGTCTTCCAGACACACACCGGCGTTCACAGCAAATGCTGCTGCCTCAGTGTTATTGGCTGCGTACTGATGTCCCCAGATCAGGGCCACTGTGCACAAGAGACAACACAGTGTGATTCCCTTTTAGGGCATGGCTGTTACATTCACTGTATAGATTATTCTAACAGGTCGAGCTGCAAGACAATCAAGGTATTGATGGTCAAAGTTGGAGCAATTTTCCCGATTATTTTGCACCATTCTATATTTTAGAAGAGATTCCATTCAGTGACCGGGAAAATTGCTCGACTCCTTCAAGTACATTGCAATTTTTTAGCTGGAGAGATGCTCCTTCGTTCAGTTTTACATGTTTTTAACTCTGAAGGCCTGAAGGTTACCAAACTTTGGTATGGACGAGTGTAAAGGGCTCATAGTGTGTAAAAACAGAATTAAATACAGAACTGATGTGGCAATAAGTGCTGACAATATGAAGGACGTGGGTTGTTTAGCTCAAAGATACGTGGGTTTGGAACTGATGCTATTATATAGTGGTTTTATTGAAAATAGCACGAGCCTGGTTTTGTTATAAAACAAACCTAGTATTAACATAAATAAAATTAACTTTTAGGGTTACATATAAATGAGACAAAGAATTGTCACTGGGACTTACCTACAGCTCCTTGATCACTGACTACATAGCCTGAAGAAAGCAATACCAACATGAATTTATCTCACCAACAACATGTTATCTCCCCATACCAACATGTTATCTCCCCATACCAACATGTTATCTCCCCATACCAACATGATGTTATCTCACCATACCAACATGTTATCTCCCCATACCAACATGTTATCTCACCATACCAACATGATGTTATCTCCCCATACCAACATGATGTTATCTCACCATACCAACATGTTATCTCCCCATACCAACATGTTATCTCCCCATACCAACATGTTATCTCCCCATACCAACATGATGTTATCTCCCCATACCAACATGATGTTATCTCACCATACCAACATGTTATCTCCCCATACCAACATGTTATCTCACCATACCAACATGTTATCTCCCCATACCAACATGTTATCTCCCCATACCAACATGATGTTATCTCACCATACCAACATGTTATCTCACCATACCAACATGATGTTATCTCACCATACCAACATGTTATCTCCCATACCAACATGTTACTCACCATACATATACCTAATATCAAAACCTTTGCAATATTCAAAGCACCAATGCTCTTTTCTGTCTGAAAATTTTGCATCTTGGACTGCTAAGCACGACAGCCATTGCTTCACATACCCCCCTTCCCAAAATGATCATTAAACAAAAACCAGGCTAGAACTTTCTCTACTAAAATATGACAGTCACACTGACCATGGTAATCTGTGAAGCTGGCCTGCACACCTTTCATCCCAGTCCTCCCCCAGCACCCCAGGTCCTCTTACCCCACAGGGTCCACCCCAGGTCCTCCTACCCCACAGGGCCCACTTCAGGTCCTCCTATCCCACAGGGTCCACCCCAGGTCTTCCTACCCCACAGGGTCCACCCCAGGTCTTCCTACCCCACAGGGTCCACCCCAGGTCCTCCTACCCCCACAGGGTCCACCCCAGGTCTTCCTCCCCCACAGGGTCCACCCCAGGTCCTCCTACCCCACAGGGTACACCCCAGGTCTTCCTACCCCACAGGACGTCATGATCATGTATTTACCGTTACCATAGCTACACAAACATCTGCAAGTCACTGCTTTGGCCATAACCTTATTGCCATTGCAAAAGACCACCATGTGTGAGAAATAACATGCATACCTGGAAAATTCCATTCATCTCTCAGAATGTCTGTTAGAAGAGTGGGGTTGGCACAAGCTGGTACTCCATTAATGCTAAAAATTTGTCAGCCAGAAGAGCAAAATATCCAATGTTATCCAATGCTATCAATGTTATCCAACTCTATCCAATGTTATCCAAGTGAAGCACTATTATAACTGAGTACAGCAAGGGGCCCATGATCCAATATTAGGACCAATCATTTTTATTATAAAACCTGGTCTAATGACATTATTATACACATGCAATAACCTGTTGAAGCTGCACATAAGGCTCCAGGCACCTGCTTCCACACAGGCCTTGAACTGGGGGAGGAAGGTCATCCTCCAGTCGCTCATGGTTACCTGTACGGTGGGTGGTGCTGATGGGAATGTGTGATGTAATGAGGGCATGGTCTTCTCACCACAGCATTGAAGGAGAATCTGGACACAGGAATATTCTCAGGGCCTCCGTGGACATCAAAGTGCTTGCACCCAGCATTGGCCTTGACATATGTTGGGTTATCTAATGGAGTATGCGACAGCATAAACCTTTAAAACACACACACACACACACACACACACACACACACACACACACACACACACACACACACACACACACACACACACACACACACACACACACACACACACACACACACACACACACACACACACACAATCTACCTCCTTGAAGTCCAGTCACAAATGCTCTTGCCATGTATCCAGAAAGCCAAGGGTCTTCACCATAGGTCTCCTGGGGTAATCGCACACAAGGCATACACATGTACATATGGAATCGTTGGGCACTGCAAAAAGGTGACTTATATTCTAAGAGTAGGCCCTTTACAACTTCTTTCTTATGCACTAGAAATTAATCTGTTCATTATGTAGTTAAATGGACTACATTATAATTGCATGTGTCTACTTTTGATGTTCCTTCCTAGAATATCATGTCAGGTCCCTTTTTATGGCAACAATCCCACATGGTACGACACACAATGAAAGAGTGCAAGTGCATACCTGTTTTGAAACGTGCACCCACACACACAACCCACCTGGTTTCTTCCCCAGCGAGGGTCTCTAAGGATGTTGATGACTGGGCTCCAGCAGCTCAGACCAGTGTGGAAGGCGTAGGAGCCGTGCGCCGTGGCATTGTTGTTCTACAACAGTTACCGTATAAGGCATGACTGCACTCATTCACACGTGCAGCGCAACAAACTGACCTTGGCTCTGACCTCCGTAGCGGTAGCGTTAGCAACGCTGTAGAGGAGGTCATAGTCGAAGGTGGCCGTCTGTGTGCAGCAGGGAAAACCAGGTGTGGTGAAAGTACAAAGAAACAAAAAAAAAAAAAAAAAAAAGGTCTCTTACAAGTCCTAGTGCCTGGGGGAAGGAGGTAGCTGGACCGGCACCAACGTCACCGCTAAGACACTCAGTACCCCACTGATAGGGATCGATGCAGAGGTAGTCTATAGCTGGAGCAGGGCCTGCAGCATCAAAGTCAAGATGGTCACAAATTGTCATCTTTCATATAACTACTTCACTTAAAAATTTTTTTTTTTACAACATAATTTTTTTTTATGACTTCTATTTCATCAATGATACTTACAGGCTGAATATACATTTATTCACTTATACATACAATAATGACGATACAAGCATTACTACATAATTATGCATGTACTTGTTACACCAATACAAAAATAAGTGTCCCAATCCCCTGCGCAGACCTGATACTAGTAATCGGTATGCACCCAGACCCACGCAAAATCTAGATATTGATTCCCTTCCTAAATCAAAAAATACAGCGTGCACTGCAAACCATGTGGTGCTACAAGCGGGAAGAGAATCAGAGCAGTGGGTCATCTGGCACGAACCGTTGTCGGCTGCACCTCCGCGGGACATCTGGAGTATCTTGTCACTGATGCTGATCCTGCTCACGAGATCCTGTGTTGGGCAAGCATGTGGATGTGATGCGTGCAAGCAACAGTGTGAGTTGAGCAGGCCGCACATCACTGCAACTGTTCTGCACCCGGCCTACCTGGACGCGTTCTTCGTACGACAAACTTGTGTTTCTGAACGGGAACGACGGGCAGTCCTTGAACTTTGCATGGATGCTGGGCACAAACAGTAACGCAGACAAAACCACAGTTACCAACGCGCTAGGCATATTATATACTCCTGAGCTAGACACGCTGCAATTAATACCGTAATAATTGCACCGCCCAATTTTAAAATTAGGGCAACTATATAATTTGGTTGAAAAGTAAAAAAATAATAATTAAATTTAATGTACATGATTCTAACCTCCAAAATCAAGCACACTGTGACATCGAGAGCTCTAACTTGGAGCGAGTGGTCATTTGTGTTGATTCAGTAGTGGTTTTGAATTTACCACTAGTGCAGTGTTTGACATCAAGGTTTAATACACCTCCACAATATTTCTTCAATTTCAGAAGCAGGTCAGACCTCTGGTGCCTCAGTGGCAGTTGGAGAACAGGAGAAACATAACAATGCTCACGCTTGTCTCGAAAGAGGTTGAATTTGGGTCCCTCTTGTAGTGCAGCCACTGCCAATGAAGCATTTTCTAGAATTGTTAGTTGCCTGGTCCCTCACTCCGACTCCTTCTAATTATGAAAACCTTAACCTTAATTAAATGTATTATCATCTTAGCACGGTCCTGATGCGGCAAAATGCCCAAGTCCTCCTGGCTCGATCGGCTTCCTCCCCTTGACTTAATGTGTATTATGATCCAGTAGTACTTGTTAATTAACAGAAAGACATTTTCAAAAATTTGATGTGGTATAATTGAACATAACCTTACCCTGAGCATACTATACAATAAATGCCGTATGCAGTGACGCTAAAGCGTGCAACTGGTTAAGATATGCATATACTGTTGAACCCACCACATAAATAAAATAAAACCCTTTCTTATGCAACCAGTTTTCCACATATCTGAGCCAGATCCACTACCCATAAGAGGTGAATTCAGCTGTGAGGCAGAATTAGTTTTCCATGGCATTCAACTATATTCGGCGCAAGGTCAGTAAATTTTGGGAAATCAAGTCTCCCTCACAGCTGAATCACCTCCTTCTAGTGGTGGAAACTGGTCATTTACCTACCTTCCCTTTACTTACCCATCTCCCAGCCCCACCTACCTTCCCTTTACTTACCCAGCCCCCCCCCCCCCCCCCCCCCCCTTTCCCTTTACTTACCCATCCCCAGACCATTAACCCACCCAACCTTCTTCTCCCGTTACCAGAGGGAAAGTAGTGAAATATACCAAAGACGATGCCTTTTATACATTGAGTGCTGTGTTGGTGTTGCGTACGGTCAAAGTGTAATTGATTAGCACTTCATTGCGATACATGTGTAGGCCAGCACTTCAGAATCAGCATGAGTACAGACCATGATCTGAGGACATATTCACTGCAATCTATACACTCACGCATGCACATACGATAACGTTTAACCATCATTACATAGAGCTAGTGCAACTCCAACTGAATCAAATGCCTTTTTATAAGTTAATGGAACTTGCATTTGAAATGACATGCAACTGAAATGTTAAAGCAAATGACACAAACATGCAAACATACATGCATACGCATGCACATGTATACACCTATGCATACCACACATACATGCATACGCATGCACACGTATGCACCTATGCATACCACACATACATGCATACACATGCACATGTATACACCTCTGCATACCACACATACATGCATACACATGCACAGGTATGCACCTATGCATACCACACATACATGCATACGCATGCACACGTATACACCCGTGCATACCACACATACATGCATACACATGCACACGTATACATCCATGCATATCACACATACATGCATACACGTGCACACGTATACACCCATGCATACCACACATACATGCATACGCATGCACATGTATACACCCATGCATACGCATGCACACGTATGCACCTATGCATACCACACATACATGCATACACATGCACACGTATACACCTATGCATACCACACATACATGCATATGCATGCACACGTATACACCCATGCATACCACACATACACGCGGCTGCGTGTGGAGAATGCTCCAGAACTGCTTGTTTTATATATAACATTTGGCAGCGTTTGCAATACATATAACTGCACACAGCTTTAAGAATCTTCTAAATACAGAAGTGATCAGTATAGACTAGAGATTTGGGGGAGAGCTGTAGGAGGAATGAAGTACCCTGGACCCTACTACACCCTCTTTCAAAAAACGTCTGTTACATCCACATAAAAAACAGCACCTGGGTCACAATCTCATGACACACAAAGTAAGGCACACGTCACAAACGTTTTAATTAATAATAAACGATCCCACAAGGACATTGGAAGGAGCACTCGTCTTCTGACCTGGCTGCTGGCCCCCAACAAATACAGAGTACGTTCCCGTGGGAACAACCCAGTCAGTGGTATAGATGGACATCTGGTCCGATGTAATAGTGAAGGACAGCTGAAATTAGAAATAATAGCACGTTGAAAAGTTATCAATTGATTGCAATGATATCAAACATGTCTCTCATGTTTGCTAAAAGGTCATGTCAACCATATATAATTTAGATGATAGCAATGTGTACGAAGCAACCTATAAATCATCGTACAATGTAGCAATTAGTGACATACTATGAAAAGAAATTGTAATGGTGGGCATAATACGCTGGCAAAGAACAGTCGCTCACTTATGCAACACCGCTGGAATCAACCAGAGTGGGTTTAAAACTAATCACGGGGGGGGGGGGGGGGGGGGGGGGGGTAGATCTAAGTGCCAGTGGGGAAGATCCCCCCATGGCACTTAAGAGTTCCTCATAAAGTTTCTACTGCATTTAGATACCTGCAGTTGACCAATCAGATTGTGCTTTAAGTGTCTTCACAGTGGTATTGATTAGATAGAATGAGAATGCCACAAATTTGAACTGCATAGAACTTAGACACCAAACCTGATCAAAATCTCTATGGACCATAAACCTTATCATGTCTACAGAATATGTGTATGCACACAACAAACACACACACACACACACACACACACACACACACACACACACACACACACACACACACACACACACTCCTCACCATTACACTCTGTCCAATTGACAGAGTTGTCCTTTTCACAGCCACCAGCTGCAGTTGAGGTGCTCCCACAGCTCCAAGTGGCCAGGAGATGTATACCTGTGACACCTGATGATGGGGAAGAGGCAAGCAAGGTGGTGTATATAGTGTAATTGACAGATGGATGTTACTATTTAAGAGAAAGCATTTTTAAAAATTCCCACATAACGGATCCCCACCTACACGTAATGCTCAAATGAGGGCCCAATGGTTTCAGTTGTTCATCATCACATCTGAAGCAATGTGGTTGAGTATGCATAAGAGTCCTCTCCCAGCTACTGGACAACAATGCTTAACGAGACTACACAGAAGAACATGGTTCTTCTTGTATATGATGGTTCTCAGGACAGGTCGCATAGCTACCGACAACTATTTCATACACCTACAGTACGCGGGACAGTTTCCCTGGCCCCTCGCGTGATATAAAAATTTCCAGGATGGAGCATCAAAGTTAACATGTGCAATTAATATGTACGCATAATTAAAACTCAGGCCAACCTAAATTTCAGTGCGTAAGGAAGAAGTTGTAGAGGACCTATGTATTTCTCAGAGCATCAAATAGTTAAAAAACAGGCACTAGTTCCTTTTTTACAATCTGAATATGCCTTGTATTAAAATTGCTGTATCTCCAGAATGCTATGGGCTATCAACTTAATATTAAGCTAAAGCATTACTGTATTTAAATATATATTTTGTCTATTACATCATCTCCCTAGGAAACGTACAAAGGGTACTACCCCAGAGGCTCAAAGCTTAAATATATCTTTCTGCAGGAATGTGCAAATTGCTTCGCATATAAAGAGGAGTCCTGTTATTATTGATTTTGTTCATACCCATTACGAAGCTGCAGCTGTGTACAGTGCATGTACATTTTTGTGCCAATGATTTTACATGTAGGCACACTGTGTCCCATTCAATGTACAGGAGGCAGGTGCCTAAATCATTGGCACGAATCGTGTGGGAAAATGTACACCCGCTTTGTGCAGCTATATCATCTTTGTAAAAGGACAACCAAAAGTCCTCTACGTATCTTGAAATGTTTGGCACAAGATATTCAAGCTCTGAACCTTTTGGGTGAACAACTTTTGTATCTTTTCCCGATAAAGAAGATGTAGTGACACAACAACTTAAATATAGAAATGGTTTAGCTTGGAATAAATAGCTCTGATAGCCCAAAGTGTTGGGGAGATATAACGCAACGCTTATTATTGCACACACTCTACCAGCTGATCCTAATATTTCAAAGGCAGCTTCGTTCTAATTACTTGTGCACATTCGTTCTCACCTCATCCCCATCCATTGGTCCTTCATTGGCAACTGAAAATGTCACGTATGCATTTCCAGACTGCACGTTGACAGTGAGCGCATAGTAATAGAAGTTAGTGTAGGAGCTATGCAAAGAGAGGTCAAATTCAAGTTGTCTCAAGTGGCTATCTTCAATAGTACCACAATGTGTTTGCATGCATGTGTCTCTAAACAACTACCAATGCATAACTCACAGCCCATATCCAAATGGGTACAGAGGGTCTCCTTGGAAGTATCGATACGTCCTCCCTACCATCGTGTAGTTTGTTATATCTGGAACCTTGTGAATGCCCAAAAAAAGTAGTGCTATGTCTAGCTGGTCACGTGACATCAGGTGAGCTCACCTGATTCAGACTGGCTGGCCAGGTGTTAGGTAGTCTACCGGCTGGGTTGTACTGACCAGTGAGGACATAGCCAAGAGCCGTTCCTGCGCTCTGAGCTGGGAAGAAGCTCTCCAGTATGGCCACCACCTGATCTGAGCTCTTAGCCCAGGACACATCCAGAGGTCCTGCATTGTAGAGAACCAACACCACAGGGCCTGGGGACCAGAAAGAGATGATGTCATCACTGCAGAAAGGGGGAATGGTCAAGTAACTCTCACCTTTGGTGACTGACGCTGCATCTTGCAGCAGCTGCAGTTGGCTACCCGGTAAGTTGATGTCTGCCCTGTCATTGCCTTCAGATTCCACACTGCTGCCTGAACACATGCATGATGATATCTGTCTAAAAGCACACAGACCACACTGTCTTACCTGTTCCCAAGCAAACTATGACCAAGTCAACGCCGTTACAGGCTGTCTTTACTGATCCTGAGTCATAGGTACTTCATAGGCACAAGGCAAGGGAAATAGTCGGCAGGTAAAATGGAAGAGAGATGAGAGAGACAAATTGAGAGGAAGCAGCATGGGGGGGGGGGGGGGGGATGTGGGGTGAGATCAAAAGCTCAAGGTCTGAACCAATAATTAATAAATGCTGCAAATCAGCTCTGTGGGATCATGCTAATACACACACCACACACACACACCACCACAAACACACCACAAACACACACACCACAAACACACACACCACAAACACACACACACACACCACAAACATACATACACACACATATACACATACACACACACACACACACACATATGCATGCACTGTAGTGACTAGACTGGAAGGTCACACATGCTCACAGAGGCAAAACCTGCAAGTCATACCTTTGACTCGCTACGGAGGCTGGTTGTGCATGTGCATGAAATCAATCGTCAGCAAACAACATATCAAACATGCAAGACCCCACAAAGACTAAAAGCCTCACATTTTATTGAGGTTAATAACATGAAGTACAAACTAGCTCTAATTAATAACAATGACCCTCAGAATGACTTTGATACAGTATCATTTGTATATGACCCAATAGAGTAATCCAGATATACCAGTTAACAAACTGGCTGATCCAAATATATCAGGTTAATAACAGATCCAAATATAAAAGGTAACAAACTGATCCAATATAACTGAACCATTTACAAGTAACAGAGTACATTTTAAGAGGAGACAGAAGAACACCAGGAACAAGGAGAGGGAGGTGGAGGAAAGGGGAGGGTGGAGGGGAAGGGAGGTGGAGGGGAAGGGAGCGTGGAGGGGAAGGGAGGGTGGAGGGGAAGGGAGGGTGGAGGGAAGGGAGGGTGGAGGGGAAAGGAGGGTGGAGGGGAAGGGAGGGTGGAGGGAAGGGAGGGAGGAGGGGAAGGGAGGGTGGAGGGGAAGGGAGGGTGGAGGAGAAGGGAGGGTGGAGGGGAAGGGAGGGTGGAGGGGAAGGGAGGGTGGAGGGGAAGGGAGGGAGGAGGGGAAGGGAGGGTGGAGGGAAGGGAGGGTGGAGGGAAGGGAGGGTGGAGGGGAAGGGAGGGTGGAGGGGAAGGGAGGGTGGAGGGGAAGGGAGGGTGGAGGGGAAGGGAGGGTGGAGGAGAAGGGAGGGTGGAGGGGAAGGGAGGGTGGAGAGGAAGGGAGGGTGGAGGGGAAGGGAGGGTGGAGGGGAAGGGAGGGAGGAGGGGAAGGGAGGGTGGAGGGAAGGGAGGGTGGAGGGGAAGGGAGGGTGGAAGGGAAGGGAGGGTGGAGGGGAAGGGAGGGTGGAGGGGAAGGGAGGGTGGAGGGGAAGGGAGGGTGGAGGGGAAGGGAGGTGGAGGGGAAGGGAGGGTGGAGGGGAAGGGAGGGAGGAGGGGAAGGGAGGGTGGAGGGGAAGGGAGGGTGGAGGGGAAGGGAGGGTGGAGGGGAAGGGAGGGTGGAGGGGAAGGGAGGGTGGAGGGGAAGGGAGGGTGGAGGGAAGGGAGGGTGAGGGGAAGGGGAGTGGGTTGGGGGAAAGGGGAGGTGGAGGGAAGGGAGGGTGAGGGGAAGGGAGAGTGGAGGGAAGGGGAGGGAGGTGGAGGAAAGGGGAGGTGGAGGGGAAGGGAGGGTGGAGGGTGAGGGGAAGGGTGGGAAGGGAAGAGGAGGGAGAGGAGAGGGACAATAGAAGGTAGTGGAGAGGAGGATAATAGTGGGGAGTTCACTGCGAGGTGTTCAGATGCAGAACTCTTTAATACAACTCTTCATCTGCCCACAATCACGCACACATGTGAGTACGTGCAAAAAAGGGGCAAAAAAGGGGCGTGTGGCAAACCTGCACTTTGCATCACTACAGCCAGCAGCACTGTTCAGAACAGTCTTCCCAAGTGTAGCCAGTGACTTGATGCCCTCAAGTGGAGTCACCACATATTCCAGCTGCAAGGCACAGCCCCACCCACCCCCGCCCCAGACAAAACAAAAAAAAAAAAGCACAAATGGTTATGACAATGATACAATGTCAGTGACATACCATAACATCAGGTGAATAGTCTCCAAAGAGTGCATAAGGATTGTCAATAAATGGACCAACCACCTGACAAGGAGGAAGATGTGAGGTACATACACACAAGGAGGAGAGAGGGGAGGACACACATAAGGAGGAGAGAAGGGAGGACACACACAAGGAGGAGAGAGGGGAGGACACACAAGGAGGAGAGAGGGGAGGACACACATAAGGAGGAGAGAGGGGAGGACACACATAAGGAGGAGAGAGGGGAGGACACACATAAGGAGGAGAGAGGGGAGGACACACATAAGGAGGAGAGAGGGGAGGACACACACAAGGAGGAGAGAGGGGAGGACACACACAAGGAGGAGAGAGGGGAGGACACACATAAGGAGGAGAGAGGGGAGGACACACACAAGGAGGAGAGAGGGGAGGACACACATAAGGAGGAGAGAGGGGAGGACACACACATAAGGAGAAGAGAGGGGAGGACACACATAAGGAGGAGAGAGGGGAGGACACACAAGGAGGAGAGAGGGGAGGACACACACAAGGAGGAGAGAGAGGACACACATAAGGAGGAGAGAGGGGAGGACACACACAAGGAGGAGAGAGGGAGGACACACATAAGGAGGAGAGAGGGGAGGACACACATAAGGAGGAGAGAGGGGAGGACACACACAAGGAGGAGAGAGGGGAGGACACACATAAGGAGGAGAGAGGGGAGGACACACATAAGGAGGAGAGAGGGGAGGACACACATAAGGAGGAGAGAGGGGAGGACACACACAAGGAGGAGAGAGGGGAGGACACACACAAGGAGGAGAGAGGGGAGGACACACATAAGGAGGAGAGAGGGGAGGACACACATAAGGAGGAGAGAGGGGAGGACACACATAAGGAGGAGAGAGGGGAAGACACACATAAGGAGGAGAGAGGGGAGGACACACATAAGGAGGAGAGAGGGGAGGACACACATAAGGAGGAGAGAGGGGAGGACACACATAAGGAGGAGAGAGGGGAGGACACACATAAGGAGGAGAGAGGGGAGGACACACACAAGGAGGAGAGAGGGGAGGACACACACAAGGAGGAGAGAGGGGAGGACACACATAAGGAGGAGAGAGGGGAGGACACACAAGGAGGAGAGAGGGGAGGACACACATAAGGAGGAGAGAGGGGAGGACACATAAGGAGGAGAGAGGGGAGGACACATATAAGGAGGAGAGAGGAGAGGACACACATAAGGAGGAGAGAGGGGAGGACACACATAAGGAGGAGAGAGGGGAGGACACACATAAGGAGGAGAGAGGGGAAGACACACATAAGGAGGAGAGAGGGGAGGACACACATAAGGAGGAGAGAGGGGAGGACACACATAAGGAGGAGAGAGGGGAGGACACACATAAGGAGGAGAGAGGGGAGGACACACACAAGGAGGAGAGAGGGGAGGACACACAAGGAGGAGAGAGGGGAGGACACACATAAGGAGGAGAGAGGGGAGGACACACAAGGAGGAGAGAGGGGAGGACACACATAAGGAGGAGAGAGGGGAGGACACATAAGGAGGAGAGAGGGGAGGACACACATAAGGAGGAGAGAGGGGAAGACACACATAAGGAGGAGAGAGGGGAGGACACACATAAGGAGGAGAGAGGGGAGGACACACATAAGGAGGAGAGAGGGGAGGACACATATAAGGAGGAGAGAGGGGAGGACACACAGAATCACCTACACAGGCTGTGTCGACTACATTCTCAATAGGAAGGCCAACAAGGGGAGTGTTCTTGAGAAGGACAAAGCTCTCCAGGGCAGCCTGAAGAGCCAGAGCTCTGTGTTCATCGCTCTGAACTACGGACACATCAATCCTGTGCACAAGATGTTGTGTGGCAATTAAAATCGCTTCAGGAGGCCAAAAGAGAGAGAGAGACTCACGTTGTGTAAGGATTCATTCCCGGTGGATCAAACTCTCCTAGCTTCATCCTCACCATGAAAAGGCGACTCAAAGCATCATCAATTGTGCTGTTTTGGATCAGACCCTGAAGAGACAAACGTATCATCAACATCAGGTATGCCTACTGTAATGGACCACACAGCAGTTAGTACTGCTCTTACCTCGATGGAAGCTTGGCCAATAGTGGAAAATACATTGGCCTCATAGTTACCATCTTCAAGACTGACGCCTGCATTGACAGCAACAGCTGCTGTCTGCGTTGCGTTGGACGTGTATCCGTGACTAGTCCAGATATTCTCTATTTGGGTGGCACAATGCATGTTATAAGTCACAAATCCTTCTACCACAATGATTATACCTACCATGTGTATGCACTTGTATACGTGAACATGGAGTATATATGTGAACATACATGAAGTGTATACGTGAACATACATGGAGTGTATATGTGAACATACATGGAGTGTATATGTGAACAAACATGGAGTGTATACTTTTTAAAATTACATACTCGATGAGGTGTAAGATATAACTAGTAGAGTCTTATTTCTGTGGACAAAGGTGTGCCCCACTTCATTTAAGAGTTATTTTAAATCTACAGCACCTCACATCACCAGCACCTTACATCACCAGCACCTCACATCACCAGCACCTCACACCCCCAGCACCTCACATCACCAGCACCTCATATCACCAGCACCTCACATCACCATGCACCTCACATCACCAGCACCTCACATCACCAGCACCTCACATCCCCAGCACCTCACATCCCCAGCACCTCACATCACCAGCACCTCACATCCCCAGCACCTCACATCACCAGCACCTCACATCACCAGCACCTCACATCACCAGCACCTCACATCACCATGCACCTCATATCACCATGCACCTCACATCACCATGCACCTCACATCACCAGCACCTCACATCACCAGCACCTCACATCACCAGCACCTCACATCACCAGCACCTCACATCACCAGCACCTCACATCACCAGTACCTCACATCACCATGCACCTCACATAACCAGCACCTCACATCACCAGCACCTCACATCACCAGCACCTCACATCACCAGCACCTCACATCACCAGCACCTCATATCACCAGCACCTCACATCACCAGCACCTCACATCACCAGCACCTCACATCACCATGCACAGCATCTCATGTAAAATTATTATTTGGCCAAGACTCCAAAATTACACTACTGTTTGCACTACAGTACCATATCCACACAATAGCACATCCCCACAGTAACATCCTCACAATAGCACATCCCCACAGTAACATCCACACAATAGCACATCCCCACAGTAACATCCACACAATAGCACATCCCCATAGTAACATCCTCACAATAGCACATCCCCACAGTAACATCCACACAATAGCACAGTAGCAACACATCCCCCCCTCCCCATGTGCAATGATCTCACCCAATCACCTAAACAACAAACTAATGATAACAGTCCCATCAAACAATAACTCACCTATGGCTCCTTGGTCACTGACAACATATCCTGCAAAGGCAACAAACAAGTAAGGGTGAGTGAAGGGGTGGAGGTGGGGCACTTCAGATGCATGTAATTGAGAGGGCTTTAATAATATACACTAATATAACTTACCAGGAAAATTCCATTCATCTCGCAGTATTTCAGTCAACAGCTGGTTGTTAGCACAAGCCGGGATTCCGTTGATGCTGTTAGGAATATTTAATGGAGTTTGACATCATATGATATCACATGACGACAGACCTGTTATAGCTGCACATAAGGCTCCAGGCACCTGCTTCCACACAGGCCTTGAACTGGGGGAGGAAGGTCATCCTCCAGTCGCTCATGGTTACCTGTACGGTGGGTGGTGCTGATGGGAATGTGCGATGTAATGAGGGCGTGGTCTTCTCACCACAGCATTGAAGGAGAATCTAGACACAGGAATATTCTCAGGACCTCCGTGGACATCAAAGTGCTTGCACCCAGCATTGGCCTTGACATATGTTGGGTTATCTAATTGAGTATGCGACAGCATAAACCTTTAAAAAAAACACACACACACATACACACACACATGCACACACATGCACGCACACACACATGCACGCACGCACACACACACACACACACACACACACACACACACACACACACACACACACACACAATCTACCTCCTTGAAGCCCAGTCACAAATGCTCTTGCCATGTATCCAGAAAGCCAAGGGTCTTCACCATAGGTCTCCTGAGGTAATCGCACACAAGGTATTTACAGGAATGCACAAATCCAAAACTATTGACATGACACATGCACATTACAAACAGCCAGTCAAACAACCAGTCAAACGCCCACAGAAAAAAGGTACCCTGCAAACAAAAAATAGGGTTACTTACCTGGTTTCTTCCCCAGCGAGGGTCTCTAAGGATGTTGATGACTGGGCTCCAGCAGCTCAGACCAGTGTGGAAGGCGTAGGAGCCGTGCGCCGTGGCATTGTTGTTCTACAACAGTTACCGCATAAGGCATGACTGCACTCATTACCGTATAAGGCATGACTGCACTCATTCACACGTGCAGCGCACAACTGACCTTGGCTCTGACCTCCGTAGCGGTAGCGTTAGCAACGCTGTAGAGGAGGTCATAGTCGAAGGTGGCCGTCTGTGTGCAGCAAGGAAAACCAGGTGTGGTGAAAGTACAAACAAAAAAAACAAAAAAAAAAAAAAAAAACGATCTCTTACAAGTCCTAGTGCCTGGGGGAAGGAGGTAGCTGGACCGGCACCAACGTCACCGCTAAGACACTCGGTACCCCACTGATAGGGATCGATGCAGAGGTAGTCTATAGCTGGCGCAGGGCCTTGGAGTAAAAAAAAAAAAAACAGCCGATTTGCAAATTAAGGGAGTGGTGTAAGCTCCTTAGGTCTTACCGTTGTTCTCAGCGCCCCCACGAGACATTTGAGGCACCTTGTCCTCGAAGCTTATTCTGCTCACCAGGTCCTTTTGTGCGTTGAGGCAGACCGGAGAGAGCGGGAAGTCCACTGTTACTATTTAGCTGCAGTACGGGGTGCATGCATCAGCATTACCTGCACGCGCACACTGAGGGAGAGGCTGGTGTTTCTGAAAGGAAAGAACGGGCAGTCGCGATACTTCGCACAGCTCCCTGGCACCGCATGGAGTGCAAACAGCGCACACAGAAGCAACAACGTAGCCATTTTAGCAATAAACTACCAAAAAAAAAAAAAAAAACGGGATCCGTGCAATCCGTAACCCCTCCGATGGGCGGAGCCACGTTTCTGATTGCAGGTTTTTACGTCACCCTGGCGGTGCATTCCTGTTGTTGTGGAGACACGAATCTTGCAGCGGCAAGACAAATTTCATCTTCTAATTCGTATTTTTCAATACTAGTATAAATTTGTACATCCGTTGTAAAAGTACTTAGCAATATGCACTTGAAAGTCATCACGTGATATCGGTGGTTAGTTTATAATAAGGTATCTAGTAACCTCTCCAAGCTAGCTAGCTCAAGCCAAATCAACTTATTAGACGCGTTCCTGCCGAGATTATAATGTTTTCAATTAGTATATCACGTGATGGCTTTCATATTGCCAAGTACTATACTTTCACAATAATATATGAGGTAATCATTATATAAACCATTAAAAGTCTTATTCTGGCTTCATGGTGTTCCAAACCATTCACTGGAACAGTCAGAGCAGCAGTTGGTCTTTGCCTTGGAGTAGTAATTCCATGCAAGCCCCCATTCTTGCCAGCATTGTGGTCTAGCAATATACAGTTTCAGCTGTTGTTTCAGCTTGCAATTGGTCATAACTATCGCCATACTGCCATGAATGACATCATTCATCGAGCGCTGACCACTACTCACATTCCATCCAGACTTGAACACACAGCTTAGATGGAAAACGTCCTGATGGTCCCATGGAAGAGGGGAAACCTTTTGGTGTGGGTGGACAAAATTGTACTATCCATCATAAAGTTACAAGTAACAAAACATACTTTTGAGAAAGTTGTTGGCATGTAGGATTGGAAGGGAATAGTAGGGTCAAATAATGTAATAGTCCTATATTTCGCACATCTGTAGAACATTATGTTGTTTATCTGTGTGTGAAATATAGGACTTCTACATTTTCCCTTATTATTTGACCCTTGTTTCCTTAATTTTTACACTACTATTCCCTTCTAATCCTAAGCCTAAACCCAGATGACCATGAAGTGGTGGCCGCCTCACTTCCTTGTGCATTGTGCTCGTATAACAACCCTTTGGATCCCCTTGGTCGTAAGCAAAGTGGTGATGCCGTATGCAGACATAACAAGCTCAGCAATGTACTGCTTGAAACCTGCCTTCAAACCTGCCATCACGCCTGCATCACTGCCAAGGCAGAAGCTGGCAGTGGACTTGGATGCGAGCTCCAGCACACATGCCCAGCTGACATCCTAGCTTCAAATTGGCTCTGTGGCAAGCCTGCTGCCTTTGACCTTACTGTGACTTCTCCTCTTACCTTTCTCTCTGAAATGGCAGGATCAGCAACAATTGCTGCCGAGCTAAGGAAGCACTGCGCCAATGATGGCATGTGTTCTGAGCTGGGATGGACATGCATTCCCCTTGTGGCAGAGTAGTATGGAACTTGGGGCAAAGAAGCTGTTTCTCGGCTTGCTTCACACCTTGCCACAAGGACCGACACCCCCAAGTCCAAAGGTGGTCTCTAGCCTGTATGGCCGCCTCAGTATGACTCTCGTGTGAGCCAATGCCCGGGCCCTCCTCTTATGGGGTGGATGCTCACTCCAGGAGGGTGATAGTTCCTTACCATAACTTGTAGCTAATGTGTTTTGCTGTGAATATGTTTAGTCTATGCTGGATTTGTTGCATAACAACATAAGCAAAAGAAGTACAATAATAATCATTATTATTACAATAATATGATACACATTAAGTTCCTAATATGCCTCTAGCCCTAACGTGTCACTAAATGATCATTAAAAACTAAAACATGATATTTAATAATGAATGCAATGGATTACAAAGCATGTAGTTAAAACTGGATGCATCTGGTGAGGATGGCGGTGGCGTTGGCTCTCACTAGAGTCTGCCATATATTTCAGACAGTACTGCTGACTCGCTAGCTGCAAAAAAGCTTCCATGGTTTCGTTTCTACATGCGCTACAAGTTTCAGTGACCACACGGAAACACAACCAGTCAAGTTCGTTGGCATTTGGCATCATTGGACCTGTCTTCAGTGGCTCTGGCAGCTGAACCTGCAGACACTCCCAAGGTGAAAGTATTAATGGAGGTAAGTATGATGTTCTCCACTGTACTTTATATTTATTAATAGTGTGCATTGATTTATTCTGTATTTCATCGAATAATATCAAATAGGGATAATGATACCTCGGGACGGGGGGGGGGGGGGGGGGGGGGCAAAATTTTCTGTGCGATTGTTTTGGGGGGTGGGGCCTTCATTAACATTGCTGAGCAACCAGTTGAGATAATTAACAAATCATTGAGGGTTAATTCGACAGGAAAGGGAATAATATCAATGGGGAGGAGGATTATCCTTTGAGCAATTCTACAATAAATGCTCACTATTGAAAGCCATTCTTTTACAGCAAAAAAAGGCCTCTCTGCTTTGCAACAGCAGCAACCCTGGTTCCAGGTTGTGGCCTGTCTTCAGCTGTTGAAGGCATCAGTGATAATGGCTATGTTTTACTAGCATCCAGTGGCATTAATACCCAACCATTTCTCATTCTGACATCACTGGGTCAACCCCGCCACTTGTCTCCTTTGTGTATTGCAATGCTCTACCGGGGAAAGCAATGTTTCCTTGACACATAAAAGGCTTATTATGCAGGGTCTCCTATTGCTAGGGCATTTACTGGTATCATCTTTTGTTTTGGAGGACGGTACATGTATGTAACAACCTATCAGTGATTGCTGTTACTATGAAGGCACCACATGTATACAATGTGATTTTATCTGTTGCTCCTCTGTGCTAGCATACAGGTTCAAAGCCTCAAGTTGAGGGTCAGGAAACACTGTGGATCATGATGCCATCAGTGGCACAAAACCTCTTGACTCAATAATGGTTGTCAGTTTTTAGGATATAACAAATCAAGCTATTTGTAAGGCCATTAAGTGGTACTGCCAGGGTACACTAATACCATGTGGTTAACCAACTAGCTTGAATGTACCATGTTGTACCAAACCTGATATGACAGTTCTAAAGAGGTGCTCCCTTGGAACGATATGCCAGCACATTTATAGCATAATGCATTCAACACAAGAACACAAGTGAAGCATAGACACTGTATCAGAACACATCAGACATGGTCAAAACGAAACGTCTTTGTGACCAAGCCTTCATTGGAAAACAGTGGCCAATGGGACACATAAGGTTCTTGGTGTTGCAGCCTGGTACTGGTTTTACAAATGGAGCATTCACGGCAGGGTCTCTGGGCCTTTCCCAGTGGCAACTTCAGACACAACTTGCACAATCTGCAAGAGAGGCATGGAATAATGTAATTAGGGCTCTGCCCCCCCCCCCCCCCCCCCCCCCCCACCCCCAAACCCCATTGGTAAAAAAGTTTCAAGTCTGTTGGACACAGAGATCAGCAAAATGAGCAGGTGGCAAGAGTAAAGTGAATGATCTGGATGACATAGGGACTGTACTACTGATATACATCAGTGTAAAGCTATAATCCCCCATCACACCAAACACTCAGTGCATAGCATGACTACAAAGCAGACTCAGTCTAACAGAGCTCACTACTCCAACGCACCGCATATAGCTACAGCTACCTCTCCAACAAACCACACACTCTCCGCCACATGGCTACCTCCCTGCAACCATACTTAAAATCTCCTACAATTTCTCCCACACCATTTTTCTCTAAGGAAATCAATCTTAGTGGTCTAGACGTTAGCTACTATGGCAGGTTACGTCTCCAAGTGGAGTCGTAAGCACGCCAAAGTGTTGTACATGTGATTCCTTCAGACTGCCATTATTTAAGTATTTCGATCATATTACTATGTGTAAGACTAGTTAACACCAGATTAGCACACATCACTTCTGAAGACATTTAAAGCATGCCAACATGTGGGATCCCTAGGAAGAAAGCTTGGCCAGCAGGAGAATGCACTATCAATCCTATCGTGGTTGTACTTGCTCATGTATTGTATGATTCCAGGCACATATAAGTGTCCAGTCAATATTGTGATGGTATTATTGCACCAAATCTCCTCCACTATCCTTGTTAGTTCTGTATCTCAAAATCCTATTGCCCACCAAAAAGTGGTAGAGATTATGTAAATTGAAAAATGAAATGTGGCATTGCCTGTATGGTGTGGTATTCAGTATATTAGTGCTGAGCATTTGCATGCACACACATACACACAGGCACACATACATACATACATACATACATGAACACATACATACAAACAGATACACACATATCTACATAAATACACACACATATCATATATTAGTGTATCATCTGCGAGACTCACAGATGACTCATCTGGGAATTCTCCCTTCTGCTGCTTCGAAAAGACAAGGTGGCCATTCACTTTGACTTCAAAATCACCTACCGATTGTGCCAAGTAAAAAGTCAACCACCATGAAGAACATAGGTGCACCAGAGTACTAGTGGCCTCTCATGAAGGTGCACCAGAGTACTAGTGGCCTCTCATGAAGGTGTCCCAGAGTACTAGTGGCCTCTCATGAAGGTACACCAGAGTACTAGTGGCCTCCCATGAAGGTGCACCAGAGTACTAATGGCCTCTCATGAAGGTGCACCAGAGTACTAGTGGCCTCTCATGAAGGTGCACCAGAGTACTAGTGGCCTCTCATGAAGGTACACCAGAGTACTAGTGGCCCCTCATGAAGGTGCACCAGAGTACTAGTGGCCTCTCATGAAGGTACACCAGAGTACTAGTGGCCACTCATGAAGGTACCCCAGAGTACTAGTGGCCTCTCATGAAGGTACACCAGAGTACTAGTGGCCTCTCATGAAGGTGCACCAGAGTACTAGTGGCCTCTCATGAAGGTACACCAGAGTACTAGTGGCCTCTCATGAAGGTACACCAGAGTACTAGTGGCCTCTCATGAAGGTGCACCAGAGTACTAGTGGCCTCTCATGAAGGTACACCAGAGTACTAGTGGCCTCTCATGAAGGTACACCAGAGTACTAGTGGCCTCTCATGAAGGTACACCAGAGTACTAGTGGCCTCTCATGAAGGTGCACCAGAGTACTAGTGGCCTCTCATGAAGGTACACCAGAGTACTAGTGGCCTCTCATGAAGGTACACCAGAGTACTAGTGGCCTCTCATGAAGGTACACCAGAGTACTAGTGGCCTCCCATGAAGGTGCACCAGAGTACTAGTGGCCTCTCATGAAGGTACACCAGAGTACTAGTGGCCTCTCATGAAGGTACACCAGAGTACTAGTGGCCTCTCATGAAGGTACACCAGAGTACTAGTGGCCTCTCATGAAGGTACACCAGAGTACTAGTGGCCTCTCATGAAGGTACACCAGAGTACTAGTGGCCTCTCATGAAGGTGCACCAGAGTACTAGTGGCCTCTCATGAAGGTGCACCAGAGTACTAGTGGCCTCTCATGAAGGTACACCAGAGTACTAGTGGCCTCTCATGAAGGTACCCCAGAGTACTAGTGGCCTCTCATGAAGGTGCACCAGAGTACTAGTGGCCTCTCATGAAGGTACACCAGAGTACTAGTGGCCTCTCATGAAGGTGCACCAGAGTACTAGCGGCCTCTCATGAAGGTACACCAGAGTACTAGTGGCCTCTCATGAAGGTACACCAGAGTACTAGTGGCCTCTCATGAAGGTACACCAGAGTACTAGTGGCCTCTCATGAAGGTACACCAGAGTACTAGTGGCCTCTCATGAAGGTACACCAGAGTACTAGTGGCCTCTCATGAAGGTACACCAGAGTACTAGTGGCGTCTCAATAAGGTGCACCAGAGTACTAGTGGCCTCTCATGAAGGTACACCAGAGTACTAGTGGCCTCTCATGAAGGTACCCCAGAGTACTAGTGGCCTCTCATGAAGGTACACCAGAGTACTAGTGGCCTCTCATGAAGGTACACCAGAGTACTAGTGGCCTCTCATGAAGGTACACCAGAGTACTAGTGGCCTCTCATGAAGGTACACCAGAGTACTAGTGGCCTCTCATGAAGGTACACCAGAGTACTAGTGGCCTCTCATGAAGGTACACCAGAGTACTAGTGGCCTCTCATGAAGGTACACCAGAGTACTAGTGGCCTCTCATGAAGGTACACCAGAGTACTAGTGGCCTCTCATGAAGGTACACCAGAGTACTAGTGGCCTCTCATGAAGGTGCACCAGAGTACTAGTGGCGTCTCATGAAGGTACACCAGAGTACTAGTGGCCTCTCATGAAGGTACACCAGAGTACTAGTGGCCTCTCATGAAGGTACACCAGAGTACTAGTGGCCTCTCATGAAGGTACACCAGAGTACTAGTGGCGTCTCAATAAGGTACGCCAGAGTACTAGTGGCCTCTCATGAAGGTGCACCAGAGTACTAGTGTCCATCTTACCTGTACTGGAAATGGCTCCCGTGACTTTGGCATGAGGCACAGCAGCTGCAATCCTCTGGGCGAGCATGTTGTACCTAGAGGCATAGCCTCATCTTCCACTGCAGCGCAAGAGGATACAAAAAAACATACATAAATACATCTAGAAACATACACATACTGAAGATTAGTAAGGTTTCTGCTCATTAGGTTATTATGGTGCCTAGCATTTTTGGGGCAATAAATAGATAAGCCCAATACCGTAACACTAGAGGCTGAAACGCAGTTTTCTCTATCATTACAACGCAGCAAATTTTCTTGTGCGTATACTCTTTTACATATCCATGTTGGCTGCGTTGTGAACATATGAATCGTAGTAGGCCAGGCCTATCTTTTAATTTCCTCATTTACTACCATGTACCACCTACACACGCACTTACCAATAATCTACGTGCACATTCACAGGGAATGACCTATTCGCCCAGTTTACAGCGGCTCTTAGGAGCGCTCGAGTCGACTGCATACTAATATATTTGTTACGCGGTCAAAAATAGTGGGCGTTCCCTCCTCACGTGACCATACGTCGGGGGATAGAAGTTACTAAACCACAATTCAGTTCCTCAGGCCTACCCTTCATACAATGGCAGCAGAACCAACTAAACAAGACATTGCCCAAATTTTCAAGAGGTTGCGATCCACTGGTGCGAACAAGGTAAGTTCTAATTAATGCCAGCAATGCTCTAGTAACTTTTAAGATTGTTCCTTTCATTGCCGAGATTTTAAACGACAAAACGTAATTGCAATGGGTGAAGGGAGCGCTCGGGGTAACCTGCTTGTGTAAGCAAGAGCGTGACCTCCTGCGCTTAGGGTGCCCAGATCCGTGCAGTCATGTTATTCATCGTTGGAATTGAACGCACTGTTGAAGAAAGCTAAGTCACTGGCATACAGAGAGATGGCTGTATAATGCTGGTGGCTTGACTTACTGCATCAGAATAAGCAATGTTCAATTGTTTTTATTGGGCGAGGCGGATTAGAAGGGGTTAGTGGATGGCTAATGAGTGTTATCTAGTCCTTGTCACCACTTGGAGTTTTAATTACTACCCTTGTACGTATGACCTTGTTCTGCATAGTACACAATGAGGGATGTGGGATGAATTCATCATTTGTTTAGAACATACATGCAAATCTCATAATGGGGTTAACTCTTTTTATTGCACATGCCTGATTAGCTGGGTTAATTAGACCTTTCACAGCATGTGCTGGATTAACTTGCTCAGTAATTGGTTGTGACTTATGTCCACCTTTCCTCCTCGTATATTCACGCTCTGCTCCTGGCTATGCGCGCCTGTAATGGCAGGCGTGTTTTGATTGTGCGGCAAAGAACCCAACGTGGGCCACAGTGACTTACGGCGTGTTCCTGTGCATTGACTGCTCTGCGGTCCATCGGTCACTGGGTGTGCATCTCAGCTTTGTCCGGTACACTTATGACATGGTGCTCTATTTAATGCCCAGTGCATTTGTCCATGTTTTCTTTTTTTTTTTTTACTTGCATGGGGTTTTCATTCACCTGGAATGTGATTGAATGTGATGCCTTGTGTCTGTGTTCAAGTGCATGTCTCTGAGCTGTTTACTTACAAATGTATGTTTGTGTGCTGTGCAGGTCAACGCAGCTTGATTCATGGACGTGGCTTCAGCTAAGAGCCATGCAAGTCGGGGGGAACGCGCTAGCTGTGAGTTTGATGTGGTGCCCTCCAGTGATACTTCGTGACACACTTGCCACTTTGTTACCTTCTCCCCTTTACTCCCTTACTCAGTTTCTTCTCTCTTACTTAAGGCTCTTCTTCCTCCCCCTCTTCCCCAGCCTCTTCTTTTTTCTCTTCCTCAGGCTCTTCTTTCTTCTCTCTTCCCCAGGCTCTTCTTTCCTTTCTATCCCAGGCTCTTCTCTCCTTTCCCTTCTCCAGCCTTTTCTTTTGTCTCTTCCCCAGGCTCTTCTTTCTTTCTTCTCCAGGCTTTTCTCTCCTCTCTCTTCTCAGCCTCTTCTTTCTTCTCTCTTCCCCAGGCTCTTCTTTCTTCTCTCCTCTCTATGCTCTTCTTCTCTCTTCCCCAGGCTCTTCTATCTTTTCCCCAGGCAATCTCTCCTCTCTTCCCCAACCTCTGTTTTTATCTCTTCCCCAGGCTCTCCTTTCTTCTCTCTTCCTCATTCTCTTCTTCTCTGTCTCCTTTTATTCTGTCACCCAGATGCACATGTGTTATCTCTCCGTATTCCCCCATTTGCTTCAGGCCACCTTCTTCCGCCAACATGGCTGCACAACTAATGATGCCAATGCAAAGTACAACAGCCGAGCTGCACAGCTGTATCGTGAGAAACTGGCCAGCTTGGCAGCAGCTGCACAGAGGACACACGGCACTGAGGTGAGTGTGTGTGCTGTGGGTGTGTGTGTGTGTGTGTTGTGTGCATGTGTATGTATGTGTGTGTGTTGTGTGTGTGCATGTGTGTGTTGTGTGCATGTGTGTGTTGTGTTGTGCATGTGTGTTGTATGTGTGTGTATGTGTGTGTTGTATGTGTGTATTGTATGTGTGTTGTATGTGTGTATGTGTGTGTGTTGTATGTGTGTATGTGTGTGTGTTGTATGTGTGTGTTGTTTGTGCATGTGTATGTTGTGTGTGCATGTGCGTGTTGTGTGTGTTGTGTGTGTGTGCATGTGGGGTTGTGTTTGTATGCGTGTGTGTGTGTGTTGTGTGTGCGTTGTGTGTGAGTGTGAAAGTGTGTATCCATGTGCATTTTTCATTTTGGCTTGTTTTGTCAACATGTGCACTTTAAATCGTTTGCATCTAGCTGCCCACAAAATGCACACTGTTGTTAGGTTTGTGCCTTTCTTTTTGAATAAGGCACACACAAATATCATATTTCAATGATCTACAAACCGTTATCTGTTATGGTGTGTGTCATTGAGATTATTGTAATGTTTCTGTAGTGTTTCCTAGTTCTCCTCTGCCATTTATGTTTTGTTTCTGTTGGACGGTTTCAGTTACACATTGATACGCATCAAGCAGGAGCAGAACCACAGGAAGACGACTTCTTTTCCTCACATATGTCTGCCCAGCCCACCGAAGGTATTGATCCTTAAAATTGTTACCAATAATGCAGTTGATTTTCTCTGTGTAGTACAGTTTCTGCCTTTTCCCACTACATTGAGTACTCTTGTTACTTTGTTCTCTCTCTCTCTCTCTCTCTCTCTCTCTCTCCCCCTTTCTCTCTCTCTCTCTCTCTCTCTCTCTCTCTCTCTCTCTCTCTCTCTCTCTCTCTCTCTCTCTCTCTCTCTCTCTCTCTCTCTCTCTCTCTCTCTCTCTCTCTCTCTCTCTCTCTCTCTCTCTCTCTCTCTCTCTCTCTCTCGTACTTGTCTTAGAGTTGGCTCTGGACATGTCAGCAGTTTCAATATCCAAGGGCAATACCTACGTCTCTGCCGAACATGCTCCCAATCTCCCTGCCTCCGAAGAAGACTCCCTGCGACAACCCAGTGTTGATGGTTTGACTTCCCCCACTGTCACTAGCACTCAACCCATTACAACCAAGCAAGGTAATGCACACCTGGTGTGGTCCCTAGGGTGGGGGGGGGGGGCGGGAATCATGTGATGCCCCTAATGTGCATCTCGTGTCTCTTACATGTATGTACGCATAGGAATCTGCATCACACACACACACGCACACACACACACACACACACACACAACATAGTAGTACATGCATTGTCACCTGCACGCACACTGCCATAGCCTGCAACATAAGTTAAGTTGTATGTGTTATGTACCAATAGGAGTATGTTGGCTGTATGTGCACATACGTGTAGTTTGGAAGAAGTTCACGATCTGTCTTGCATACTCAACTGATTAAAACTGTACTAATCAACTTAAATGTTTTTATTTTATTTTGCTTTTGTCATTAGAAGTAAAATCGTCTATTATTTCTAAGAGGAAGACTCCAGCAAAGTCTGGGGTAAGTGATTTTTGTGGTTGTGTGTGTGTGTGTGTGTGTGTGTGTGTGTGTGTGTGTGTGTGTGTGTGCGTGCGTGCGTGCGTGCGTGCATGCGTGCGTGTGTGTGTGTGTGTGTGTGTGTGTGTGTGTGCATTTTTGTGTGTGTAATTGTGTATGTGTGTGTGCATTGTGTGTGTTGTGTGTGTTGTGTGTGTGGTGTGTTTGTGTATATATATAATGTATGTACATATTTGCATGTTACAGTGTGGTTTATCCCTGCTTGGTATGCAATAGTGTTGAACATTGTATATTCTAATCTGTTGGGTTACAGGGGTCTATATCATTGGGACATTGTAGTTGCTGTCTGACGATATGCTTGCATGTAAATGAGGCCTGGACAGAACTGAGGCAAATACTTTTGTCCATATGCTGCACGCTTTAGTAAAGTGTACAACAAAGACCATATACGTACTCATACACATATTCTGCTTCAGCATGCACTATCACATGTTTGTGTATTGCACCAGTTTGTCATCAGACGTGTATGTCTTATTGAAGGGTCTTGGAGCTCAGAAGGTGTCCTGCAATTTTGCAGAGGTAGAGAAGGAAGCCACTCAAGAGCAAGAAAAGAAAGGTAACCATGGCAACCTTTGCCCCCCCCCCCCCCCCTTTTACCGGATATAAAAGGTAACCTTGGCAATGATAGGTGGGATATTAGGTGGGAAATTTAGGTAACCATAGCATCCTTTGATCTGTACCCCTGGGGGGATATTGGAAGGAGAGGACCATACATGTACATTGTAGAACACCTGTGGTGATTCTTTTGTTGCGTTCAATCTCATCGCACTTAAGATCCTTCTGTTCCTGTGGAGCCAACCGTTACGGCTGGGCTGTCATCTAGATTGGAGGTTGATTACAAGGAACCCAAGTTCCTGGATCCGCAGAAAGCCAAACAGGCGGAAAGACTTGGAATGGGCATGGGACGGATCAGGTGAGCGGAGGGGTGCAGTGGAAATGGATATCAGGCATGGAGGACAGTGATATGAACGTGCACACTTGGGTGTGAACCGTAGCTTAAATGAATCTGTGCCACCAGGGTATGCTGTGCACACTTGGGTGTGAACCTTTTAGGGTAAAAATGATATAGTGGTCTGGAACAATCTTTATGGATGCAATTGTATCTCAGATTCGGACAGCGGGTGGAAAGTTGAGCCTAAAACCCCAAACCCCAAGGCCCCAATCACAACTAAATTGGGGATACATTGTGCCAAAATATAACCAGCTTTAGATGCATATGTATGCTCAGGGCATGCTGCAGGTTTGGCTTTTAAAGTGCATGCATCCATTGAGCACCCACATGTCCTGTTCCATCAGTTCACAGAGTCACTCCGCCTCCGCTTCCATGGGAACCATCGACCAGACTGGTGCCAATGGTACCAAGGGTGGCTCCTTCAAACCGGACAAATTCTCTTCTGCCATGCCTGAGTAAGTTAAGGTAGTTGGTTGACCCTAACAAAGGTGGCTAGTTAATCCTAAACAAGTGAGTAGATTAACCCTAACCAAACTGGCATGTTAATTCTAACCAAGCTAGTTGGTTAACCCTAACCAAACTGTGGCTGGTATGGGTGCATGAATAATGACATCTCGATACACATACAGGGGGTCATACACATACACATACAGGGGGTCACACACATACAGGGGGTCATACACATACAGGGGTCATACACATACAGGGGGTCATACACATACAGGGGGTCATACACATACAGGGGGTCACACACATACAGGGGGTCATACACATACAGGGGGTCACACACATACAGGGGGTCATACACATACAGGGGGTCACACACATACAGGGGGTCATACACATACAGGGGGTCATACACATACAGGGGGTCACACACATACAGGGGGTCATACACATACAGGGAGTCACACACATACAGGGGGTCATACACATACAGGGAGTCACACACAGGGTTCACACACACAGGAGGTCACATTTCCTGTACTATAAAGTATCACTTATAAGCCCCCTTCCACCCTCCACCCTCAGTGAAAAAAAAAAAAGGCTCGTATTTAAAAGCCTGTATATCTTCGTAATCGTGAATGTTTCCACATATCTTTTTCATAACCATGTATGTGGCGTACCATTTTATTTCCTGACATACTGAACAAATTCGCGGAGACGTCTGCACTTACAGAGTTGTGCATGTTTAAACACGAGCCTTTTTTTGGTTGGGGTGGGGGGGCTTATAAGCTGCACCTTACGGTATTTCTTTCTCCAATAGTAACAGGATTGAAGATGACTTTACTTTTGGAGGAGGAACCTCAAGGTGTGTGTGTTTGTGTGTGTGTATTTGTGTGTGTGTTTGTGTGTGTGTGTGTGTGTGTGTGTGTGTGTACGTTATGCGTGCCGGGCATTGGATGGGAAGAGATTAGCCAGCACCTGTCTTTTGCGAGAATCAAGGAATGTCCTCATGATAATGTTAAGTCAGAATATTGATTAACAGCAGTGGTCTTCTTGCTCATGTATTTACCATCACCACTCACATGATGTCATGCTTGGTTCTAGCAACACGCTTGGTTCTAGCATCAATTTGTCACTGTGTTACGTGTACATGATTTGTTACTGTGGTACATGATTCTCATTTCTAACTGTGGAGTAAAAGTAGATTGCCAGGAGCAACAGTTGCATCATTTGTTGTGTCAGATACCATCCATCATCTTTTTTGGAATTTCTATTTATGCATCGTAAGTCTGCCGTGGTTGGTTTTTAGACAGATGCTTTCTGTTGGGACCACAAATCGTACATGTACTTCAAAATTATTTGTGCAAAATTCGTCACACCTAAGCAGTCTTGGCATCTGGGTATGCACTTATCGTGTTGGTTCTGTGCCTTTTATGAGGCACTTAACAAGACGAGCAAGGATTGATTTTAATCTTAGATGTACAGTAGTTGGTTGAAGGTGCGAAAGTCTTGATCAGGTACACTCAGCCTGTATTTACTACAGTATATCATGGTTTTTTTTTTTAAAGGTATGTTGTGCCAAATATTTCCTTATATACATTAAGGACCATTGGCATATCAATAGTACCAGGAGGTAGTTGACAACATGGAAACTACCATGAAAATGTAGTTGTGTGTACTTCTACTGAGCTTTAAAAAGAAATGGTCCCCCTGTATGGGACATAAGGCCAAAGGGTAGCTATATGTGTCAGTATTGCATCCCCTTGTCATTTCTCAGTACATGTTAATGTTTGGGTGTGGTCACATAAGGTATTGTGTATATCTGTCTCTGGCAGGTACGATCCCCCTCCATACTCAAGCTCCACCTACAATGCAAGCTCCAGGGAGTCTCGGTCGTCCCCAACTGTGTTCAGCAAACACAGCGGCTTTGCAACGCAGAGTTCTGCGGAGAGCAAGCCTTCCAGCAGTGTTGCAAGCTTTGGAACTTCAGGGCCTCGCAAGGGCAGCAAGGAGTAAGTGGAGGGGGGGGGGGGGGGGGTCTGTCTGTATGTGGTGTGTGTGGTTTGTCTGTGCCTACACTACAGTTCCAAATGTACATGCAGATGAAGCCCCCCTCTCCCACAGCATTTGATACCTGTCATTGATCATATGTTGTTGATATGCACGTGTACATATATGCTGTGTGATTACATCTGTTATTTAAAGTACCATGATGGTGTATACAATGTGGTAGGTGAGTTTAGTGAAGTATGGTGTCAATGAACAGAGAAAGTAGCTGTTTCTGCACTTTTTTTCATTACTACTCTAACGAAGTGATACTCTGACGTAGCCTCGTGTATGGAGTGCATTTATGTTTGGAAGTGTAGTATAAAGAAAAAAAAAATCCCTTGCATTTCAGTTTCAATATTGTGTGTTAAGGCCAACCTGCACAGATCCATCTTGCAACTCTACAACACACACACACACACACACACTACATGTGTGACAACAGGTTCTATTGCTTGTCGCAGTAAATAAGAGAAGTTTTTACTGCAACCTTTCACCCTTCATATCTTGTTAATGGTATGAAATTATTCCAACCCAATTTCTACTCAATCAGTTAGTTACTTAGTCTATATAATTTAACTTCTGATGGATATTATGTGGTAGAGTTAAATAAAAGACATGTAACTTGTGATTCCTTCATTTCTTAAGCTTCAAAATCGAAATTAAGTATGTTAGTACCAATGCTCTGAAAGCTATTGCTTTCAGAGCATTATATTTAGTGGGTACTACTTGTTTATTAGAAAACGAGACCATTTCCACGAAAATACCACCACCTATATAGAAGTCATTAAAATGCTCTCTGTTTGAATCGCTATAACTTCTGTACAATTAATGCTACCGGCTTGCTATTACGTCACGTCCTACTACATCATTTCTCTATGGCACGTTTTATTTCTGTCCTTTAGGTCCTCTCCGTACGATAGATACAAATGGCGTTTACCCCCAGGGGTTCAAAATGTACATATCACTTGCAGGATTGCCCAAATTGCTTCAAAATCCGTACAGACGTAGAAATGTCCTGTCGCTATTGGTTTGTCCTGTTTGTTAATTTTCTGCCCAAATTCACAGCAATGATTTACGCACCTGTTTCCCATACATTTGATGGGGCGCTGTTTGCCTAATCATTGGCTGGGAAAACGTGCACACACTTTGCACAGCTACATGTATGTCTTTGCCACAGTTAGAGTAAAATTAACGTTTCAGTTGTGTGCCACACGCCACGTTACGTTTTAAAAACTGAGAGTGTTAGAAGTTTGAAAACGTATGCACCCTGGGTGCATTAATTTTAAGCTTGCTAACTCATCGGAATTGAGGCTGATAGTAGTGTTACCCAAGTGTGCATATAGACTTGTGTTACAGTGATCGTATGTTATCATTTGCACAGCACTGCATATAGGCTTGTGTTACAGTGATCATATGTTATTATTTGCACAGCACTGCATATAGGCTTGTGTTACAGTGATCATATGTTATCATTTGCACAGCACTGCATGTAGGCTTGTGTTACAGTGATCTTATGTTATCATTTGCACAGCACTGCATATAGGCTTGTGTTACAGTGATCGTATGTTATCATTTGCACAACACTGCATATAGGCTTGTGTTACAGTGATCATATGTTATCATTTGCACCCCGGGTGAAAAAATACACGTAGTAACGCGTTATTATGCGTGAAAATGGGACATAAATAACGCCAAAACACGCGATTTTCAAGATGATTATCTCCTTGATTGTGCAATACAATAGAGTAGAATTTTGCCTATACACAAAGCGGTCCAGTGTGTATAAAGTTCCAAAGACTGGTTGGTTTGGCATGCATCGCTCCGATGATATTCACATTCAATGTACTAGCTTAATTTCGCGGGCTTTTGTATACTTTCCCAAGAAATTAAGCTAGTACATTGAATGTGAATATCATCGGAGCGATGCATGCCAAACCAACCAGTCTTTGGAACTTTATACACACTGGACCGCTTTGTGTATAGGCAAAATTCTACTCTATTGTATTGCACAATCAAGGAGATAATCATCTTGAAAATCGCGTGGTTTGGCGTTATTTATGTCCCATTTTCACGCGTAATAACGCGTTACTACGTGTATTTTTTCACCCGGGACAGCACTGCATGTAGGCTTGTGTTACAGTGATCTTATGTTACCATTTGCACAGTACTGCATATAGGCTTGTGTTACAGTGATCATATGTTACCATTTGCACAGCACTGCCTCTGTTGTGAGAAACGACTCATCGGAGGGAGCACAACAGAGATTTGCAAGTGCTAAATCCATTTCATCGGATCAGTTCTTTGACAGGGCAGGAAGCTCTGTAAGATTAAGAAATTAGTGAATTTGTTAATAATTAAATTAATGGATGCTTTAATTTCTTATTTTGTATCAACGTTGCCAGACACCATTGCATATCCCCCTTGCATATACACACACACACACTCCCCATACACACACGCACACCCATGCACACACACTCCCCATACACACACACACACACTCACCATACACACACGCACACCCATGCACACACACACTCCCCATGCACACACACACACTCCTCATGCACACACACACACTCCCTATGCACACACATACACATGCAGTTTGTTGGGTCTACAGTACGTGTATGTATGTAATATCAGTTTTTAGAGCTCATTTTACATGGAGGCGGCCAGTGGCGTAGCAAGGTCTCCTGGCGCCCGGGGCGAGCTACTTGTTGGCGCCCCACCCATAAACTCAAGTCAAACGTATTTCACAAATAAATATTAGAAATAACATGCAAATGATACGAAATGCAGGATTGTAAATTTAATACTGAACCAAAGCAACAGAAAACTTAGAAAAGTTTTAAACTTTAAAATCATTAACCAAAATTTAGTTATCTGCGTTTTTTTGCTTGACTAGTTTTAACAAACTATTGTTAAATCAAACTGCGCAAAGAATTACTGTATCTACAGGTTAATTTTTCGAGCTTTTGCAGAAGCAAAAGTATTTATCACGTCATCGTAATCAAGTCTGGAGGCTAATTCGTGTTCAATTGATAATGTTGCAAGATTTGATAGTCTGTCTTGTCCCATTGATGTCCGAAGATAATTCATCAGGAGTTTCAGTTTGCTGAAGCTTCTCTCAGCTGTCGCCACACTGACAGAAATGGTGATGAATAACTGCAGAACAATAACTAAGTTTGGAAATGCATCCAGTGAAATGGACGAGATGTAACGTAATATATCAAGAGCTGAAAAATTTCTAACGTCACCTTGCTTCGTGGAGGTGTTTGACCGCATCAATCTTCCTAGTGCCAAGAGCTCCTCCAGCAATTCAATGTCGTCCAAATGTCCTGGATATTTTTTGCTCAAATCCTTGCACCTGCTCATCCACTTAGCCTTTATTGAACTCGTCTCATTATCAGAAGGTTGAAGAAGTGATTTGACGTCGCACACAAATCCAAAATCTTCGTCCAATTCATGTACTTTGCTGAATCGATTGGTAATTTCTTGAAGAAGAGCATCAATTACTTCTTTCACCTTCCTATCATATTCTTGTTTTGTTGACAACTGATCATCATTTCCAAGTTCATCATGCATTTTCTTTCTTCGTCTAATGCGCTCTTGAATAGTGATTCCATTTTCTTCACAATGTGCTGCGGCTTGTTCAACCGCTCCTTTTGCAAGCTGATCTCGGTCTTCAACCAGCATTATCCTTAGGGACTCTAAAGCCACCGCAGCCTCCTTTAAGGTAAGGTGCTTTGTCTGGAGAACTGCTTGTACTCTATCAATTTCTGGTAAGACCTTGCCCCACAGATTAAGGAAAACCAAGAATTTGAAGGACATAACATTATCCAATAATCCACCTGCATCAGAACGTGTATCCCTTGTATCGCCATTATTTCTTAGTTCTTCTAGGCAATCAATAAGTTCGTTGTACTGCTTAAAGACAGGCTTAACGGCTTCTGCCTTACTGCTCCACCTTGTATCTGCATGCCTTTTTAAGGAGATTTGAAGATGTCTTTTCATGACATCCCATCGGCCAGTGGACTGAGAGAAAAAGGCAAACAGTCTGTCCAGAGTGCCGAAAAACGTTATAACTTCAGGATTCACTTCAGCCGCATGAACCCCTACTAAGTTCAAGCTATGATTGCAGCATGGTACAAAGACTGCCAGTGGATTTAGTTCCCGAATTCTTGTCTGAACACCTGTATGGATGCCTGACATTGTTGCTGCATTGTCAAACCCCAGTCCGCGACAATCTTGAATGGATATGTTATCTTGTTCAAAACACTCTAGCAATTGATTTGTAAAAATTGCAGCAGTTTTACCTTTCATTGCAAAAAAACCAAAGAATGATTCTCTTACTTCAACATTGTTCTGCTGCAGGACAACATACCGAACGATAATCGACATTTGATCCACGTGAGCTGCATCTGGTGTGCTATCGGCAATTATTGTAAAATATTTTGCTTTCTTTATGTCTTCAACGATTTTTTCATGCACTGTTCTGCCAAGAAGATTTATCACTTCATTCTGGATTGTTGGTGATAAATACGATGTACTTCTTGCAGTTAGAGTTACGGTTGTGAGATGCTCCCTCAAAACTGCATCGTATTTTCCAAGAAGAAGAATCAGTTCATAGAAGTTTCCTCTGTTATGCGACTCGTCATCTTCTCTATGGCCCCGAAGTGCTATGTTCTGTTTAGCGACAAACAGAATGACATCTAACACTCTCTTTAAAATTTCACGCCACTTCATTCGTTCTTGTTGGATTGCTTGTTCCAACGAGTGGTCAATCAATGCTCCTGCGTGCAATCCAGCCTCAAGTTCCTTCCAGCTTAAATAACACTGCCTATGATATGGACTCTTTTCATGATCAAGAATTCTTGGATTCAACTTTCTCCATTTAGAAAACCCATGCTGACTTGCGAATGAACTAACTGTACCTCCTTGACCTGATTGCGTGTGAGGAAATAAAATGCAGCAAAAGCAAAAGGCAGCTCCTTTGACAGGAGAATAAATTAGCCAGTCTCTAGGAAGTTCTTTACCATTTGCCAAAGTTTTTATGAACCACTGACTTGTCAGAGATCTGGAAGTTCCACGTTCATCAACATCTTCCACAAATGGGCCTGCTTTGTTTTGCAGTTCACCGACACCCTGCTCAACGAGTTGCAATCGCAGGGAGTCTTTAATTGGCCGCAGCCAAAGACCAATGTCTTTGATATACGTAGGAAACTTATCGGATTCTGGTTCTGACACTTCTGCAGAAGACTCATATGCAAAGTCTCCAGAACGATTTTCTTTTTCAAAAATATTTTCTTCATGCTTGGACTTTACTTGTATCGTGTCATCAGTTTTGTCGATATCAGATGTTTCTTCGTCAAATACTTGAGAACTATCTACTTTCTCCATTTCACTCTGCTCGTATTCATTGTCCAACTGATTTGGCTGCTCCGGCTGGTCAACTTTTAAGAATTTAAGCAAAGAACCGCATTCCTTTTGGCGATCAACTTCACGCTGAGCCGAGCGCTTTCTGTAGTACGAACCTGAAGGTTTATTTTTAAAACTCATTTTTATTATCATAGTCTAAGGGCATGGACAACAAAGTTTTTTAAGCGAGACTAGCGGGTTAATTAACTTATTTTCTGTTTACCTGCCTCTTCGAACTATTTCAGGCCAAGAGACACCGATCCAAACGATAGTCGTCCTATGATCGCTATATAATTTTTCCTTGAGTGAGCCTGAATACAACCGGTACCGTACGATTATCAAAGAAATTATGCTGAGCCTGACCTTAGACCTACTTTTAAAATTTTTGTTTGACCTATTTAAAAATACAAAAAAAATTTTTTTCCCCACGATTTTAGCGCCCCTCTCAACTCGGCGCCCGGGGCGACCGCCCCCCTTGCTACGCCACTGGAGGCGGCAAAGGGTTGGGTGATTACCTACCCTGTTATAAGTTATTGTGCAATGCTAAGTTATAATGTGTACACGTTATGTGCGTGGCTGGCTGCACACGTTATGTGTGTGGCTGTACATGTTATGTGTGTGGGTGCACACGTTATGTGTGTGGCTGTACACGTTATGTGTGTGGCTGCACACGTTATGTGTGGCTACACACGTTATGTGTGTGGGTGCACACGTTATGTGTGTGGCTGTACACGTTATGTGTGTGGCTGCACACGTTATGTGTGTGGCTGCACACGTTATGTGTGTGGCTGTACATGTTATGTGTGTGGGTGCACATGTTGTTATGTGTGTGGCTGTACATGTTATGTGTGTGGGTGCACACGTTATGTGTGTGGGTGTACATGTTATGTGTGTGGCTACACACGTTATGTGTGTGGCTACACACGTTATGTGTGTGGGTGCACACGTTATGTGTGTGGCTGTACATGTTATGTGTGTGGCTGTACATGTTGTTATGTGTGGCTGCACACGTTATGTGTGTGGCTGTACACGTTATGTGTGTGGCTGTACATGTTATGTGTGTGGCTGTACATGTTATGTGTGTGGCTGTACATGTTATGTGTGTGGCTGTACATGTTATGTGTGTGGGTGCTGCATCCTGCAGGAGTCTGATGCTAATGCTGGCCGTTTCCATGGTTCTTCGGGTATATCCAGTGATGATTATTTTGGAAGAAGTACTCCAAAGAGTAAGTTCAGTTCATGCCTCATCTCCAGGTGTATGCTCTACAAAGCTAGGAGAACTTTTTTTGACTACAACTTCGTGATCTAGCCTCATATTTTGTTTTCAGTGACCTGTATTCTGCATTTTGTCCCTCTGTTGATGACTTCCTCTCAGTGGATAAAACCTTGAATATGTTGTCACCCTGCAAGGCAAATAATTCGATACTGCATTGTTGTGTAGTGGAGATGAACTACCAGCAATGTCACTTAGCACAGTCACACATATAAGTGCGCATAATCAATAAGGGGACTGAACGATGTGTTATTGTCTATTGTCCCTGCCCTGGGGGTGTTGTGATGGATTGCAGTTAACCATATGCGCTGACACACTGGTCAATTGCTAGAAAGAGAACCACACTTCCAATGCAAGCATACATTTTTGTACCAGCAAAAGAGGTCGTGCATAAAATAGAGTATACTGCTACCCTCTTCTAAGTACAGTACAGTCCCGAATCTCCTTTCGATAAGAGTTTATGAGTCCATGGACATGACTGAGCAAGTTTTCCTTACAATTGTACACCTGTGTGTACAGCAAAAGTTTTTGCTGTTTGGACATTTAAGGAACCTAATTACATTTCATGGTTCTGGCACGCAACACGAGTCCTTTTAGGACTAGTCCGGGATAAGTAAGGCTTAAACCTACTGATACGTGCAAAACTAGCCATACTAGTGGAGCTATCCATTACGCTCTGGTGTCTGTGCATGCTAAACAAAATGTTTTACACATACCAGTGGAATTTAAGGCTTACATATCTTGGCCTGATCCTAAAAGGACTTACACTGTGCCAGTACTGTTAACTGTAACTAGGTCCCTTCACCGACTGAATGGCAAAAAGTGTTTTTTTTTTTTTGTTTGTTTGTTCTTTTGTGACTGTGGACCTGGATATACAACTGCACCCCCCCCCCCCCCCCCTTCCCCCCCGGGATAACGTTAATTCAAGACATCAGACATTAAAAAGTGGTATTACATTAAGTGTTCCTTTGTAATGTACATGTGGTATAGTGTCCAGCAAAATCGACCTTCTGAGGTTATAATTTTATCACTATAAAAATTTTTATGTTGCATAAATCTGAATATGGGGTCGAGGCAACAAAAAGGGATACAACAAGATATTATAAAATTTTCAAGGAAGGAGCATCAAAGAACTTTGATGCGTGCAATTATCATGTATGCATAATTAACGTAAGACGTGGGGTATATTTGGGGAAATCAAAACTTTCATAATTTCCTCCATTCATTCAGTGCCTAAGCAAAACACCTTTTCTGATAGCCCATTCAAAGTACATCAATATAGACGTGTAAGAATTGTAAGGCTACCGATCGCTGTAACGCACCAAAGCCACCTCATTAACGTTTCCACGGTTTTCAAGATGCATTTTTTTTATTAGCTAGTTTGTCAGCACTTGGAGCATTTTATCGGTATATCGTACACTTGTTTTCACACCATTTAACTGATTAGGTGATCTAGCGATTTTTATTGCTATACTAAGCTAGGGTTTATGGATGTTAGTAGTTAGCTATGGTGTGTGTATGCATATATATATATATGCTGGTAAGCCCCAAATTTACCATATTATCAGACAATACCAAGCTTATGGTTACCTTCCAGGACAGGCTATGGAACAACAACGCTTTCTTGAAATGTACAGTGTCCAGCAAAATCAGCCTTCTGGGGTAATAATTTTATCACTATGAAAAATTGTGTGTTACATAAATCAATATGTCTTCACAAACATTCAACGCTTTCCTTTCAAATATTGTACACATGTTCCCAGATTCTCTAATTAAACCGATTTAAGTCCTCTAGCTATTTTCGTTGCTGTGAGTACAAAGTTTGCCAACCCATCGGTTTAGAATTCCACGTATCTCCAAGTAAGAGTGTCATCAGTGTATATTTATAGAGGAGTCCTTTAGCTATTTAATAGTCCAGATTGTTTACTTCAATGTTATCCGTTATTTAGATATCGCTGTGCAAATTGAGTGCACGCTTTCCCACTCGATTCGGGCCATTGATTTAAGTAAACCATGTCCCATTCAATATACGGGAGGCATGTGTTTACATCATTGGTGCAAAATTCTTGTAAGGCATAACATTCAAGTCAACTGTTTGAGCAGTTAAATAGCTACAAGACTCCTCTATAAACATACCAAATTTGACATGCTTATGACAGTTATACCTGGAGATGCACAGATTTCTAACCAGATAGGTTGGTGAACTTTGTACTCATGGCAGTGAAAATATCTACAGCACCAGAATTAGTTTGCATAGAGAAAAAGGGTGTCGGAACAAGTATACGAGATTTTAAATGTAAGTGTTATAATGTTTGCGATGATATACAGATTTATGTAACATACAATTTTGATAGTGCTAAAATTATAATCCAGAAGGCCGCTTTTGCTGGACACTGTCCCAATTATAAATTTGGTTTATAGTGAATTGGAAACTTTGGGCAGTCAGATTTTCTATTTGTAAGTTTACTAGACACTGCGGGCTCTAAAAAGTTTGAAACACCTGGACACAGAAGCCAATTTTGTGGGAGGTCATTCCATATTTTGTTTGACAACCAGTGAACAAGGGAGATATTGTTTGTTTGTTCTAGACATTATTGTGCTGTATGACAACATTGTGTGGCTTTTGTATGAGTTTATTTGTGTGTGTGATAAACTACAGGCACTTCCAGCAAGTCATCTGAACAATGGAAAGATGCTGCAACCACAGTGGGATCAAAGGTTCGTTGGTTACTCATATCACAAGTTCTTGAAGAAAAACTAATGTCCATCTTGTATGTACATAAGTTTATTATTAATCAGATATTTGTATAGCCTGAACGTTTTTTTTTTTTTTTTTGCTTTACAGATCACTAGCCTTGCCAGTGGAGTATATGAAACTATACAAGTAAGTAATAAAACAAACATATTTCATTTATTATTTTTTTCAGTGTACACATGTATCCATGTGTATGTTTAGGTCCTATACTCATTACAGCCTCCACTTGTGTGATTGCTCTTGACGGCCATATGCCATTGATGTGTCAGGATACACATGCAATATGCAAAATATGTAGGCGGGCACTTGTGTGATGCGTGATCAGGGCGCTATGCATATGAAGGATCCAACTTCTCTATATTAGTACTGAAGCATAAGCGGGGCAGCACCCTTGAAGAGTAGGGGAGCTCACATTACTTATAAATATTTAGCTCTGAGGTATAATATTTGTTTACACAACCCACTTTCAAGTGTTGGTTGGTATGCAATTAAATGTGATACACTTTAATGTACGTTTTTTGTCTGTTTCACTTTGTTCTTGACAGGATCGATATCAGACATACAAGAAGTGAAGTTGTGACCCATTTCAATGGAACATTGCAATGAATATATTTGAGTTAATTATATGTGGGTGCATAATGGTTATCAGTTTGTGCACATCTACTTTGTTCATTTAGAGAATTTTTCACAGGCATTGTGTGGATTGGGTGGTGTTTCTATGTGAATTGCATGTGCCCTTTCATTCAATGATATGCCACAATATACATGCACAGCATTTGCTCCAGTGTTCATCCAGGTAGAGTTGTATACATGTAGCTGAATTTGTGCATTGTAAAATGTTATGCTCCAGAGATAGGCTCGAATCTTGATGCTTACTGGCTACTGCAGCCACAGTATTTAAACTGCTCTTGCCATCCTTACTATGCTCAGATTTACTGCTTGCATCCACTGCACCTGTGATAATGTTCACAGCTATGCTTGTATGAGCTGTTATAGGCAACGTGGTGAAAGTGTGCTGCAAAAGGATGAAGAGGTTTACAGAATGCCAGCCTTATACTGTTTGTAATGGCTATGCCATATTTACACAAAACAGAAGTTCTGAGTGTGTTGAGTGGATGGGCTGCTGGTACAATGCACCTGTGTTTATTAAATATTGATGTTCGCTTACCTGGATAGCCTACTGTTTCCAAATGGCTATACAAACAGGTGGTCTGAGTGTGTTGAGTGGCAGGGTTGGTACATTGTTTTTTGTTCATACCCAAATCACTGAAATTACTGCAAACAATGCATGTTTGTTTACTAAATATTGACGTCTGCTTATGCGAGAACTGAAGGTGTAACGTACAACTGGATTGAATATTATATATGAGCAGTCTGCTGAAATTTCAATGACACATTAATTGTAAAGCAGAACATGCATTTGATCAAACATTGCCAGGGAACAAGGTATAGATAGTAACCATTGCCCACTGGTTTTGGTTTACCATAGGTTCGTTGAAGGAGCATATTCTGATGAAGGCAATTTATTTTCTCAGATGTCTTTTGTGACATTCCCATTTGTGAACAACTCAGCTGATTGCCTTACCAGCTCAGGCCTGTACTCAGCTGATCGTCCTGAAATACCTTCTATACACCAGTCAGTTTTGCTCTAATTTCATCAAAGGGATTTTTTTCATAGATTCTATTGCCAATTCCTCTACCATAAGAATACGCTAAGAAAGCCAAAAGTACCCGATAAGGAATGTAAGCCTTGGACATGTCATCACATCTTTCTGGGATGAGGCGGGACGAACATTGGTCATGTCAACCTGATCATGACGAGCATTGCTCATGTCAACCTGATCATGACGAGCATTGCTCATGTCAACCTGATCATGACGAGCATTGCTCATGTCAACCTGATCATGACGAGCATTGCTCATGTCAACCTGATCATGACGAGCATTGCTCATGTCAACCTGATCATGACGAGCATTGCTCATGTCAACCTGATCATGACGAGCATTGCTCATGTCAACCTGATCATGACGAGCATTGCTCATGTCAACCTGATCATGACGAGCATTGCTCATGTCAACCTGATCATGACGAGCATTGCTCATGCCCAACCTGATCATGACGAGCATTGCTCATGCCCAACCTGATCATGACGAGCATTGCTCATGCCCAACCTGATCATGAAGAGCATTGCTCATGTCAACCTGATCATGACGAGCATTGCTCATGTCAACCTGATCATGACGAGCATTGCTCATGTCAACCTGATCATGACGAGCATTGCTCATGTCAACCTGATCATGACGAGCATTGCTCATGTCAACCTGATCATGACGAGCATTGCTCATGTCAACCTGATCATGACGAGCATTGCTCATGTCAACCTGATCATGACGAGCATTGCTCATGTCAACCTGATCATGACGAGCATTGCTCATGCCCAACCTGATCATGACGAGCATTGCTCATGCCCAACCTGATCATGACGAGCATTGCTCATGTCAACCTGATCATGACGAGCATTGCTCATGTCAACCTGATCATGACGAGCATTGCTCATGTCAACCTGATCATGACGAGCATTGCTCATGTCAACCTGATCATGACGAGCATTGCTCATGTCAACCTGATCATGACGAGCATTGCTCATGTCAACCTGATCATGATGCTGTCTGTGAACATGGGAAACTGGTTACTTAATATTTTTGTCTCATCATTGCTAAATCCATCTAGGATGGCTGAGTTAGTGGAAGGAAGGAAAGTAAGTGGACATGGGTGGATAGTAAGCACAGTAACCATATGCTAGGCTGGGGAAAGCATCCCTTCTGCTTTGGATCATTATGGCTGCTGTGGGATAAAGCTAAGTAATCCAGCTGTTTTAAGTCTTTCACATCTCTCATCAAGTTTTGGTTGAGCCTGCCAAAGAGTTTATGCCAGTACCACTGGCTTTGGCCTACAAGAACTAGTTGACCACAATGCATCTGAAGCTTCTTTCCCCCATCTCCCATATGAATAATAATACATAATTATGCAACAAACAAACATACAAAACTCAAAACTGATCAGGAGATCACTAACAAACCTGGTGATCGTGTTGTAATGTCAGCAGAACAATAGTCTACAGTACCTACCACACATCTAATTCAAATCCCACTATTAAATTATTCACCTCTGGTATCCTCTACACTGCCATCATCACATTTATCCTCCCAGCAGTTACCATCTCAATTCATTCCCAACTTCCATTCCCAGCCCTCGTCCTCACGTGACAACAGTAGAAAACCCTGTTTAGTGCTGGGTGTAGTATGCTTGTTGCTCCTACCATGTGATGAACCAACATATTCAAGGCCTGCATATCCAGGGTCAGCTCCTGAATCATGGCTACATGAACAAAGCCTTTTTGTCTGCCATCGCTGCCACACTTTTGTCAGGTCCTCACGGACTGCACCTTACATCAAGCGGTGTTTGTGTCAGGGTGAGCCTTGGAAGTTACCCCACAGAGCCTGGGGTGGCACATAGTATGCCATCGTTTGATATTTGTTTTTGGCACAATGTGCCTAACCATCAATATATGGGACAGTGTCCAGCAAAATCAACCCTTCTGGGTAGTTTTTCAAGTTTTCAAATTTTTTGATTTTTCGTGAACTCCAAAGAGCTTCTATCAGATGGTCCTTACGCACCCTAAATTGGACTATCCATCATAAAGTTATTAGGCACTGAATTTATAATTAGCCATACATTTCAATGCGAGCATTACTTTTTTTTTTGCTTGCCCTGGAAAAATTGAAAAAGTATCACAAGGGTGATTTTGCTGGGCACTGTTCCATATCTAAATTCAGACCTGCTTATGCACGTGTCCTTGCCTCTGCCCTGAAGGAAGTCTTATGCACTAACTCTGCAGAAGCTTCGTTATAATGCTCTTTATATTACCCAAGTGTGTGCTTCCAAGTAGAGAGAAAAAAATAAATCTGTTGATCTAAATCTCCTATGCGATGCTTGGTCGTCTGGACAATATGCATCACTCTGGAGTCATGCTGTCAACTCAACAGCACATCACACATCTGTGAAAGCCCACAAGCAAGATGATTCTATTCTGTGTGTGACATCTGCTATTTCTCTTGCATGCGATGGACTTTATTCTAAAGCATGTCAAATTCTTACATCATCTGGTATTGCGGCAGTATTGAGATATGATGTCATCCAAGCCCAGAGAACAAGCTCAACTGAGCCTTGAGGTTGTATAAAAATAATAATAATTAACTATGGCTGTTGGGTAAGGAAGATGAACAGACATTTACTGGATGTTCCACTCACTTTGCCATATAAATAAAAACCGCAGGCATCACTGCTCTCTTTGTGGCAGGCTTATTGCTACGCTCGTAACAGCAGGTGGCCTTGCTGAAGTGGCAAAGACTTAATTGAATCGTACTTTTAAGATGACAAGTATCATCCACTAGGTGCTTTTATTTTCCATGGGGTAGTTGTTCTAAGCATGAAGTGGTAAAAAGGTCCTGGGGGCAAGGCAAAACCATGTTTAAAAGTCTTGGTCCCAGACAGGGCATTGGGTAAGCCAGCTTGCCTTTGACATTGATTGCACATGGCTGCTTAATTGTTGGCAGTGTTACAGAGGTGAGCGTATTGCTGCAGGGCTTGTGGCTTGGCAGCAATACACTCACCTCGATGATAGCAAAGTACAGATAGCAAAGTACAGATGGGTGTGAGTAGTGAAGCAAAGTTGCTCTATCCACAGCTTGTCCCTTTTGCTTGGCAGAGAGATTTTGAGGGGCGTGAGTACTGAAGCAAAGTTTGCTCTACCCACTGTGCCCCTTTAGCTTTCCCCTTTGCTTGGCCATAGGCTGCTATCAGTGACATTGTTAGGGAAAATTTGAGGGCTCTGCTTTAAAAAATAAAGTGAATGACATTGTGTCTAGAATAATTTGATCCATGCTATAATCAATGTACAGTGAAGTTATAATTGACATAAACTTTAACCGCAGTAGTATTCAGCTCTCAAGCTTACCTTCTTTTTGGCTCACTTACTCTTCTCTGTCGGTTGATTAGGGATTACGTGGCTAAGGGTGCATATTGCGCGATTGCACCAACTAATATTTTAAAATTTATTCACATAATATAATAAAACAGTTAGAAAGACAGCACATCTTTTATCTGGCAATACATCTGTCTAGTGTGACGTTCAACTTGCCGTAGAGAGTATAATCGCTAATTATTTCATAACTTAATATCAAGGTTGCGGTAGTTATGAAAGACATCCGGTACCCCCCCCCCCCCCCCCCCCCCCCTACGGGCGATGCCGGGATTTGTAGGGGATTTGACAATATTTGATCGCGTGCTGTGCTTAGGTAGGGGCGGTTTGACGTGATAGGGGATTTGACCTTATAACCACGCTTACTGTGGATATTGACTATTATTGCACTTGCAAAAATGGCGCCACTCAGCAGTGCCAGGGGGCAAATGCCCCCCCCCAGGCGAACCCCAAAAAGGGGGGCGCCAAAACGGCAACAGGGCGCCAAAATACCTACCAGCGCAATTTCAGACCTCTCCGCGGCCGACTGGTGGTGGTGGTGGTGGTGGTCCAGGGGGGGGGGGGGGGGGGGGGGGGTCGGGGATTCCATGTCCCCAGATACTAATGCCCAGACCGCCACTGGGCGCCAGAGAAAAGTGTTCAAGTGTGTTTGGGAGACAATAGGAGAATATGTTCAAGTGTGGATGTGGGACTACTGATTGACAAAGTAATTTAATAAGACAGCATTCTGCGACGTTGTCGGCGGCGAAGTTGAGCATGTACTGATACAGATAGAATAGCAGTGGGGTGATCGCAAGGTTTTTGTTGATCTCCAGGACAGAGATAAACCCGACAGGAGTATTTTGCAAATAATACCAGTGCGCAAAGCGAGCGAGTTAAAGAATAAATAGTCAGGTTACGTATCACCCATGTGTTTTATGCTCATGCTCGCTAAAACAACACATCAAAACATCAAAACCTATATAGTCAAACCCCGACCCCTTTGATAGGGAGGATTTGACAGCATACCGCGGAATAGTTTGATATGACGCAATGTCAAATCCCGACCTTTGCCCGTACGGGGGAGGGGGGGGGGGGGGGGGGGGGGGAAACAGGATGTCATTGATAAGTGCATTAGTTGTATCATTAAAAACATTGTTTTAGTCAATGTTGTTCGCTACTTAGCAGCTGGCGCACAAATTACAATGATCTACATGAAATGCTTCACATGCAACGAAAGCTAAAGGATCAAAAATCAAATATCTGTTCGTAACGTATACTGAAACCAATGTTCGATTCAGTGGAGTTGCGGGATGTGAAGGCAATGAACACCGGGGAAATCCCACTAATAATGAAGGCGCTGCCCCTTGCTACCCCGCACAGATCGACGATCGGGAAGAAAGCCGACCCGTCGATTCCGCCGACTTGGAGGCTGTCTCCGGAGCAAGTGATGTCAATATCGAGTACCGTGAGGACGAGGTTGGAATCAGGGGCTACCACAATCTGCCACATGCAGGTTTCGCTCGGTCTGTACGGTAGTGGATACTGCGGCGATGTGAGGGTGGCAGTGGGTCGTCTGTACACTGGCCAAGGACCGCATCCCTGTCCTACGTGAAGGAAATGAGATGCATGTAACTGCATGACGTATATTATGATAGGCCCTAGAATCTAACCGTTTAAAAAGGTGACGTAACGCAAATGAAACTCGGACGATGATTCTGTCGTATTTGAGACCAACTCAATGTGAAGGTGGCGGCCAGTACTGTAGACAGTTTGAAAGTGGCTGGAATTCTCGTTGCAATAAGACCCGACAATTGGCGAAACGCTATCTGCTCCATCATGCACTAGCAGGCAGGCGCTTTCGTCGATCGAGAAGTTACTTATACTATTCGGTCCTAAAGCAATTCTACGATTTGAACTTGTCGAAATCGTCCAAACGCACTTTCTTTTTTCAGGTAAGTCTGACCAGTTGAAATTCATTTGTGATGGAGAAATTATTTCTCCTTGCGATTCAAGCAACACTCGTCCACAAGTAGGGGTTTCTGGATGTATGGAATTAAGGGATTGCTAGCTATAAGACAACCATATATACAATCATATTTGCATTACCATTCTCACAGCACAGTCCGTACCTCCCCTCGGTACATTGGCAGAGGTTGACGTCGCTGTTGTAAGTCCCGTTGTTCAGGCACTGAAATGGGCAGGTCATGTTCTCCGTAAACACGAAGGGCTGCAGGCACGTCTGGCTGTTGCAGCACCTCTCCTCCACGTCCCTGTATTGAACTCCACACGTGCAGTCTCTGTAGCCTCCTACTGCCCTTTGGCAGGCGAGCTGAGCAGTCCCCAGCGAAGACCATCCAAGAAGAAAGGATGCAATTAGAATGTACGAAAGGCCCATTATTTATTATATGAAAGGTGTCAAGTTCAAATGGGTACTTATACCCGCTTTCGAAACAATGATTAATTCACAAGTGAAAGAATGAAGCGGAAAAACGTAACGCAAGGTGTTTAATTATCGTGTGAAATGTGGCTATGATAAAATTCTGCTATGACTATAATGTATGGATGGGGAGAATGTGTGTTTGTCTGCATAATTAATTGACAGGTGACTTGCAGGAAATTGGTCCCCAGTTTAAGTCATTTGGTTCGCCTGCATAAATGGATATGTTATTGCAGTTACGTTAAGTATTTCAATGCTGGAACACTATGGCTCACGCACCTTCAATTCGACTCTGTTACGTCCTCTAGAATATATGCGTAAATAAATCAGCATGTGTTGGAAATAATAAATTACTGGATGGAAGGGCTATAAATGCCAATTTCCTTATGGCCCTCGATCTGTGAACGAGGCTCGACACCTTATTGGGTGGATACTTAAAATATAGCTTGCGGGATATAAAAAAACTATATTGTGCATACAATGTACATGTATGGTCTTAATTTTGCTATATATACCCAGCTAGCTGATTTGTTTAGGTCTGCAAATATTCACATGCATGCTACAGACATATGTAGGGATGGGTTGAATGAATAGCAAGGGTACACAGTATAAATACATTTCTACTGACTGCATGCAGTGTTGGTGATTATATTTATTCCATGCAGTACTGTTACAGTAGTTTAGCGGTTTTGTATATGATACTCCCGCCGATTGACCGCATGACCCACTTTCGTATTCGTGTTAGGACACTGAGAAATGGTACTCCATGCACACATGCATGACTTAATGCGGCACTTAGCATCATTAAGTGGGCAGGCGCGCGCCGAACACCATTCGTGAAATCGACTGTACAAGTGATTGATACCGCTATTCAATACGATCTGCATGCGTGACGTGATGCTACAAGATCTTAACTTGTTGAATAGCTTTAGATAATTTTTTTACACCATGCGGTTTAAAAGCTTATCATGACAATTTTTTTCAAGATACAGTGTCCAGTAAAATCACCCTTGTGATAATTTTCCAGGACAAGCAAAAGAAAAGTAACATTCGCATTGAAATGTATGGCTAATTATAAATTCAGTGCCGAATAGCTTTATATGATGGATAGTCCAATTTAGGATGCGTAAGAACTATTTGATAGAAGCTCTTTGGAGTTCACGGAAAACAAAAAAAAATTGAAAACTTGAAAAACTACCTAGAAGGGTGATTTAGCTTGACACTGTCCCATATATAGATCTACACATATCAGCATAACATAACAAAAACTGACCCGCTAGATTCCTAGTGGCGCATTTAGTTGCCTTTTTAAATGCCTTGCATACCGTAGTGAACACGTTCCGGAGAATACACCAAAATTAATGCTCACTGGCTTGAAATGGACAAACCACTTTACATCCGTTAAACTGAAGCTATGCGTCATGCATGCAGAGCGTCTTGAATATAGGCGGTATCAATCACATGAATGAATGCAACTACTATACATTAGTTGCATGTAACCTTTTTTTCTTTCAGTTTTTCTTGACGCTATGAGCTGCATGTATATTCAGTAGTCCGCACAGGTGTTGAGAGTGTCATGATTGATTAGAATGTGCAGGTAAGTGCTTTCTCCATAACCTGTACTGCTTCTGTTTCTACATACAGCTCTTTAATTGGTCAATGTATGCAACACCCATTTTTAGTCGTGAGTATGCAAAGTATAATTACTATACATATATGCATGCATCGTCTACACGACAAGGCGTATTTCGTTAACTTGCATTAACTCTCGCCTACGATTCTTTTAATGTTTTGTTAGTATTAAATTTCCACATCCGCCGGTGCTGGTTTGGTTACCTTTGTTGTGCATGCCTGCCTGCAGCAAGGTGTTATTTTTGAAGCAATATCAGAACCTTCTCTTTCGGACATTGAAACATAGCTTTGGGCAGAGAATTATAATATTCTTTTGCAACGCTCATATAAGCGCATTCTTTTATATACTTGATTTATGCATGCTGATTGTAATACTTACATGTATGCATCACATGCAATATATAGCTTCCAGGGGGAAAAGACCGCGAATAAATTCTTGATATTCCTAATAAAATCAAAAATAGAATCGACGCATTTCCCCCCTCCCTCCCCCCCCTGCTGCATGCGGAGAGCACATGTGTATGATACCGGACATGCAGGAATTGGTATGTTACCACACTTCGTATTATTTATCACTTGTTCCAGACGCTGTTATTCGTCCACCAGCCTCAACAACTACCTCGCGGATGTAGCT
>OY811985.1:4327284-4356664 GCA_963681505.1 Eunapius fragilis | reverse complement strand
AGAATTCCAGCCACTTTCAAACTGTCTACAGTACTGGCCGCCACCTTCACATTGAGTTGGTCTCAAATACGACAGAATCATCGTCCGAGTTTCATTTGCGTTACGTCACCTTTTTAAACGGTTAGATTCTAGGGCCTATCATAATATACGTCATGCAGTTACATGCATCTCATTTCCTTCACGTAGGACAGGGATGCGGTCCTTGGCCAGTGTACAGACGACCCACTGCCACCCTCACATCGCCGCAGTATCCACTACCGTACAGACCGAGCGAAACCTGCATGTGGCAGATTGTGGTAGCCCCTGATTCCAACCTCGTCCTCACGGTACTCGATATTGACATCACTTGCTCCGGAGACAGCCTCCAAGTCGGCGGAATCGACGGGTCGGCTTTCTTCCCGATCGTCGATCTGTGCGGGGTAGCAAGGGGCAGCGCCTTCATTATTAGTGGGATTTCCCCGGTGTTCATTGCCTTCACATCCCGCAACTCCACTGAATCGAACATTGGTTTCAGTATACGTTACGAACAGATATTTGATTTTTGATCCTTTAGCTTTCGTTGCATGTGAAGCATTTCATGTAGATCATTGTAATTTGTGCGCCAGCTGCTAAGTAGCGAACAACATTGACTAAAACAATGTTTTTAATGATACAACTAATGCACTTATCAATGACATCCTGTTTCCCCCCCCCCCCCCCCCCCCCCCCCCCCCCCTCCCCCGTACGGGCAAAGGTCGGGATTTGACATTGCGTCATATCAAACTATTCCGCGGTATGCTGTCAAATCCTCCCTATCAAAGGGGTCGGGGTTTGACTATATAGGTTTTGATGTTTTGATGTGTTGTTTTAGCGAGCATGAGCATAAAACACATGGGTGATACGTAACCTGACTATTTATTCTTTAACTCGCTCGCTTTGCGCACTGGTATTATTTGCAAAATACTCCTGTCGGGTTTATCTCTGTCCTGGAGATCAACAAAAACCTTGCGATCACCCCACTGCTATTCTATCTGTATCAGTACATGCTCAACTTCGCCGCCGACAACGTCGCAGAATGCTGTCTTATTAAATTACTTTGTCAATCAGTAGTCCCACATCCACACTTGAACATATTCTCCTATTGTCTCCCAAACACACTTGAACACTTTTCTCTGGCGCCCAGTGGCGGTCTGGGCATTAGTATCTGGGGACATGGAATCCCCGACCCCCCCCCCCCCCCCCCCCCCCCTGGACCACCACCACCACCACCACCAGTCGGCCGCGGAGAGGTCTGAAATTGCGCTGGTAGGTATTTTGGCGCCCTGTTGCCGTTTTGGCGCCCCCCTTTTTGGGGTTCGCCTGGGGGGGGGCATTTGCCCCCTGGCACTGCTGAGTGGCGCCATTTTTGCAAGTGCAATAATAGTCAATATCCACAGTAAGCGTGGTTATAAGGTCAAATCCCCTATCACGTCAAACCGCCCCTACCTAAGCACAGCACGCGATCAAATATTGTCAAATCCCCTACAAATCCCGGCATCGCCCGTAGGGGGGGGGGGGGGGGGGGGGGGGTACCGGATGTCTTTCATAACTACCGCAACCTTGATATTAAGTTATGAAATAATTAGCGATTATACTCTCTGACGGCAAGTTGAACGTCACACTAGACAGATGTATTGCCAGATAAAAGATGTGCTGTCTTTCTAACTGTTTTATTATATTATGTGAATAAATTTTAAAATATTAGTTGGTGCAATCGCGCAATATGCACCCTTAGCCACGTAATCCCTAATCAACCGACAGAGAAGAGTAAGTGAGCCAAAAAGAAGGTAAGCTTGAGAGCTGAATACTACTGCGGTTAAAGTTTATGTCAATTATAACTTCACTGTACATTGATTAAAGCATGGATCAAATTATTCTAGACACAATGTCATTCACTTTATTTTTTAAAGCAGAGCCCTCAAATTTTCCCTAACAATGTCACTGATAGCAGCCTATGGCCAAGCAAAGGGGAAAGCAAAGGGGCACAGTGGGTAGAGCAAACTTTGCTTCAGTACTCACGCCCCTCAAAATCTCTCTGCCAAGCAAAAGGGACAAGCTGTGGATAGAGCAACTTTGCTTCACTACTCACACCCATCTGTACTTTGCTATCTGTACTTTGCTATCACTTTGCTATCTGTACTTTGCTATCATCGAGGTGAGTGTATTGCTGCCAAGCCACAAGCCCTGCAGCAATACACTCACCTCTGTAACACTGCCAACAATTAAGCAGCCATGTGCAATCAATGTCAAAGGCAAGCTGGCTTACCCAATGCCCTGTCTGGGACCAAGACTTTTTAAACATGGTTTTGCCTTGCCCCCAAGGCCTTTTTACCACTTCATGCTTAGAACAACTACCCCATGGAAAATAAAAGCACCTAGTGGATGATACTTGTCATCTTAAAAGTACGATTCAATTAAGTCTTTGCCACTTCAGCAAGGCCACCCGGCTGCTGTTACGAGCGTAGCAATAAGCCTGCCACAAAGAGAGCAGTGATGCCTGCGGTTTTTATTTATATGGCAAAGTGAGTGGAACATCCAGTAAATGTCTGTTCATCTTCCTTACCCAACAGCCATAGTTAATTATTATTATTTTTATACAACCTCAAGGCTCAGTTGAGCTTGTTCTCTGGCCTTGGATGACATCATATCTCAATACTGCCGCAATACTAGATGATGTAAGAATTTGACATGCTTTAGAATAAAGTCCATCGCATGCAAGAGAAATAGCAGATGTCACACACAGAATAGAATTATCTTGCTTGTGGGCTTTCACAGATGTGTGATGTGCTGTTGAGTTGACAGCATGACTCCAGAGTGATGCATATTGTCCAGATGACCAAGCATCGCATAGGAGATTTAGATCAACAGATTTATTTTTTTTTCTCTCTACTTGGAAGCACACACTTGGGTAATATAAAAGAGCATTATAACGAAGCTTCTGCAGAGTTAGTGCATAAGACTTCCTTCAGGGCAGAGGCAAGGACACGTGCATAAGCAGGTCTGAATTTAGATATGGAACAGTGCCCAGCAAAATCACCCTTGTGATACTTTTTCAATTTTTCCAGGGCAAGCAAAAAAAAAAGTAACGCTTGCATTGAAATGTATGGCTAATTATAAATTCAGTGCCTAATAACTTTATGATGGATAGTCCAATTTAGGGTGCGTAAGGACCATCTGATAGAAGCTCTTTGGAGTTCACGGAAAATCAAAAAATTTGAAAACTTGAAAAACTACCCAGAAGGGTTGATTTTGCTGGACACTTTGATGGTTAGGCACATTGTGCCAAAAACAAATATCAAACGATGGCATACTATGTGCCACCCCAGGCTCTGTGGGGTAACTTACAAGGCTCACCCTGACACAAACACCGCTTGATGTGAGGTGCAGTCCGTGAGGACCTGACAGAAGTGTGGCAGCGATGGCAGACAAAAAGGCTTTGTTCATGTAGCCATGATTCAGGAGCTGACCCTGGATATGCAGGCCTTGAATATGTTGGTTCATCACATGGTAGGAGCAACAAGCATACTACACCCAGCACTAAACAGGGTTTTCTACTGTTGTCACGTGAGGACGAGGGCTGGGAATGGAAGTTGGGAATGAATTGAGATGGTAACTGCTGGGAGGATAAATGTGATGATGGCAGTGTAGAGGATACCAGAGGTGAATAATTTAATAGTGGGATATGAATTATATGTGTGGTAGGTACTGTAGACTATTGTTCTGCTGACATTACAACACAATCACCAGGTTTGTTAGTGATCTCCTGATCAGTTTTGAGTTTTGTATGTTTGTTTGTTGCATAATTATGTATTATTATTCATATGGGAGATGGGGGAAAGAAGCTTCAGGTGCATTGTGGTCAACTAGTTCTTGTAGGTCAAAGCCAGTGGTACTGGCATAAACTCTTTGGCAGGCTCAACCAAAACTTGATGAGAAATGTGAAAGACTTAAAACAGCTGGATTACTTAGCTTTATCCCACAGCAGCCATAATGATCCAAAGCAGAAGGGATGCTTTCCCCAGCCTAGCATATGGTTACTGTGCTTACTATCAACCCATGTCCAGTTACCTTCCTTCCTTCCACTAACTTAGCCATCCTAGATGGATTTAGCAATGATGAGACAAAATTAATAAGTAGCCAGTTTCCCATGTTTACAGACAGCATCATGATCAGGTTGGGCATGAGCAATGCTCGTCATGATCAGGTTGACATGAGCAATGCTCGTCATGATCAGGTTGACATGAGCAATGCTCGTCATGATCAGGTTGACATGAGCAATGCTCGTCATGATCAGGTTGGGCATGAGCAATGCTTGTCATGATCAGGTTGACATGAGCAATGCTCGTCATGATCAGGTTGACATGAGCAATGCTCGTCATGATCAGGTTGACATGAGCAATGCTCGTCATGATCAGGTTGACATGAGCAATGCTCGTCATGATCAGGTTGACATGAGCAATGCTCGTCATGATCAGGTTGACATGAGCAATGCTCGTCATGATCAGGTTGACATGACCAATGTTCGTCACGCCTCATCCCAGAAAGATGTGATGACATGTCCAAGGCTTACATTCCTTATCAGGTACTTTTGGCTTTCTTAGCGTATTCTTATGGTAGAGGAATTGGCGAGAATCTATGAAAAAATCCCTTTGATGAAATTAGAGCAAAACTGACTGGTGTATAGAAGGTATTTCAGGACGATCAGCTGAGTACAGGCCTGAGCTGGTAAGGCAATCAGCTGAGTTGTTCACAAATGGGAATGTCACAAAAGACATCTGAGAAAATAAATTGCCTTCATCAGAATATGCTCCTTCAACGAACCTATGGTAAACCAAAACCAAGTGGGCAATGGTTACTATCTATACCTTGTTCCCTGACAATGTTTGATCAAATGCATGTTCTGCTTTACAATTAATGTGTCATTGAAATTTCAGCAGACTGAATATTCAATCCAGTTGTACGTTACACCTTCAGTTCTCGCGTAAGCAGACGTCAATATTTAGTAAACAAACATGCATTGTTTGCAGTAATTTCAGTGATTTGTGTATGAACAAAAAACAATGTACCAACCCTGCCACTCAACACACTCAGACCACCTGTTTGTATAGCCATTTGGAAACAGTAGGCTATCCGGGTAAGCGAACATCAATATTTAATAAACACAGGTGCATTGTACCAGCCCATCCACTCAACACACTCAGACCTTCCGTTTTGTGTAAATATGGTATAGCCATTACAAACAGTATAAGGCTGGCAGTCTGTAAACCTCTTCATCCTTTTGCAGCACACTTTCACCACGTTGCCTATAACAGCTCATACAAGCATAGCTGTGAACATTATCACAGGTGCAGTGGATGCAAGCAGTAAATCTGAGCATAGTAAGGACGGCAAGAGCAGTTTAAATACTGTGGCTGCAGTAGCCAGTAAGCATCAAGATTCGAGCCTATCTCTGGAGCATAACATTTTACAATGCACAAATTCAGCTACATGTATACAACTCTACCTGGATGAACACTGGAGCAAATGCTGTGCATGTATATTGTGGCATATCATTGAATGAAAGGGCACATGCAATTCACATAGAAACACCACCCAATCCACACAACGCCTGTGAAAAATTCTCTAAATGAACAAAGTAGATGTGCACAAACTGATAACCATTATGCACCCACATATAATTAACTCAAATATATTCATTGCAATGTTCCATTGAAATGGGTCACAACTTCACTTCTTGTATGTCTGATATCGATCCTGTCAAGAACAAAGTGAAACAGACAAAAAAACGTACATTAAAGTGTATCACATTTAATTGCATACCAACCACCACTTGAAAGTGGGTTGTGTAAACAAATATTATACCTCAGAGCTAAATATTTATACGTAATGTGAGCTCCCCTACTCTTCAAGGGTGCTGCCTCAGTACTAATATAGAGAAGTTGGATCCTTCATATGCATAGCGCCCTGATCACGCATCACACAAGTACCAGCCTACATATTTTGCATATTGCATGTGTATCCTGACACATCAATGGCATATGGCCGTCAAGAGCAATCACACAAGTGGAGGCTGTAATGAGTATAGGGCCTAAACATACACATGGATACATGTGTACACTGAAAAAAAACAATAAATGAAATATGTTTGTTTTATTACTTACTTGTATAGTTTCATATACTCCACTGGCAAGGCTAGTGATCTGTAAAGCAAAAAAAAAAAAAAAAAAAAAAACGTTCAGGGCTATACAAATATCTGATTAATAATAAACTTATGTACATGCAAGATAGTTTTTCTTCAAGAACTTGTGATATGAGTAACCAACGAACCTTTGATCCCACTGTGGTTGCAGCATCTTTCCATTGTTCAGATGACTTGCTGGAAGTGCCTGTAGTTTATCACACACACAAATAAACTCATACAAAAGCCACACAATGTTGTCATACAGCACAATAATGTGTACAGTCACAGGAGTACAAAGGTTTAAACAAACAATATCTCCCTTGTTCACTGGTTGTCAAACAAAATATGGAATGACCTCCCACAAAATTGGCTTCTGTGTCCAGGTGTTTCAAACTTTTTAGAGCCCGCAGTGTCTAGTAAAAATTATTCTTACAAATAGAAAATCTGACTGCCCAAATTTTCCAATTCACTATAAACCAAATTTATAATTGGGACAGTGTCCAGCAAAAGCGGCCTTCTGGATTATAATTTTAGCACTATCAAAATTGTATGTTACATAAATCTGTATATCATCGCAAACATTATAACACATTTAAAATCTTGTATACTTGTTCCGACACGCAAACTAATTCTGGTGCTGTAGATATTTTCACTGCCATGAGTACAAAGTTTACCAAACTATCTGATTAGAAATCTGTGCATCTCCAGGTATAACTGTCATAAGCATGTCAAATTTGGTATGTTTATAGAGGAGTCTTGTAGCTATTTAACTGCTCAAACAGTTGACTTGAATGTTATGCCTTACAAGAATTTTGCACCAATGATGTAAACACATGCCTCCCGTATATTGAATGGGACATGGTTTACTTAAATCAATGGCCCGAATCGAGTGGGAAAGCGTGCACTCAATTTGCACAGCGATATCTAAATAACGGATAACATTGAAGTAAACAATCTGGACTATTAAATAGCTAAAGGACTCCTCTATAAATAAACACTGATGACACTCTTACTTGGAGATACGTGGAATTCTAAACCGATGGGTTGGCAAACTTTGTACTCACAGCAACGAAAATAGCTAGAGGACTTAAATCGGTTTAATTAGAGAATCTGGGAACATGTGTACAATATTTGAAAGGAAAGCGTTGAATGTTTGTGAAGACATATTGATTTATGTAACACACAATTTTTCATAGTGATAAAATTATTACCCCAGAAGGCTGATTTTGCTGGACACTGTACATTTCAAGAAAGCGTTGTTGTTCCATAGCCTGTCCTGGAAGGTAACCATAAGCTTGGTATTGTCTGATAATATGGTAAATTTAGGGCTTACCAGCATATATATATATATATATATATATATATGCATACACACACCATAGCTAACTACTAACATCCATAAACCCTAGCTTAGTATAGCAATAAAAATCGCTAGATCACCTAATCAGTTAAATGGTGTGAAAACAAGTGTACGATATACCGATAAAATGCTCCAAGTGCTGACAAACTAGCTAATAAAAAAAATGCATCTTGAAAACCGTGGAAACGTTAATGAGGTGGCTTTGGTGCATTACAGCAATTGGTAGCCTTACGATTCTTACACGTCTATATTGATGTACTTTGAATGGGCTATCAGAAAAGGTGTTTTGCTTAGGCACTGAATGAATGGAGGAAATTATGAAAGTTTTGATTTCCCCAAATATACCCCACGTCTTACGTTAATTATGCATACATGATAATTGCACGCATCAAAGTTCTTTGATGCTCCTTCCTGGAAAATTTTATAATATCTTCTTGTTTTTCTTTTCGTTGCCTCGACCCCATATTCAGATTTATGCAACATAAAAATTTTTATAGTGATAAAATTATAACCTCAGAAGGTCGATTTTGCTGGACACTATACCACATGTACATTACAAAGGAACACTTAATGTAATACCACTTTTTAATGTCTGATGTCTTGAATTAACGTTATCCCGGGAGGGGGGGGAGGGGGGGGTGCAGTTGTATATCCAGGTCCACAGTCACAAAAGAACAAACAAACAAAAAAAAAAAAAACACTTTTTGCCATTCAGTCGGTGAAGGGACCTAGTTACATTTAACAGTACTGGCACAGTGTAAGTCCTTTTAGGATCAGGCCAAGATATGTAAGCCTTAAATCCTACTGGTATGTGTAAAACATTTTGTTTAGCATGCACAGACACCAGAGCGTAATGGATAGCTCCACTAGTATGGCTAATTTTGAACGTATCAGTAGGTTTAAGCCTTACTTATCCCGGACTAGTCCTAAAAGGACTCGGGTTGCGTGCCAGAACCATGAAATGTAATTAGGTCCCTTAAATGTCCAAACAGCAAAAACTTTTGCTGTACACACAGGTGTACAATTGTAAGGAAAACTTGCTCAGTCATGTCCATGGACTCATGAACTCTTATCGAAAGGAGACTCGGGACTGTACTGTACTTAGAAGAGGGTAGCAGTATACTCTATTTTATGCACGACCTCTTTTGCTGGTACAAAAATGTATGCTTGCATTGGAAGTGTGGTTCTCTTTCTAGCGATTTACCAGTGTGTCGGCGCATATGGTTAACTACAATCCATCACAACACCCCCAGGGCAGGGACAATAGACAATAACACATCGTTCAGTCCCCTTATTGATTATGCGCACTTATATGTGTGACTGTGCTAAGTGACATTGCTGGTAGTTCATCTCCACTACACAACAATGCAGTATCGAATTATTTGCCTCGCAGGGTGACAACATAATCAAGGTTTTATCCACTGAGAGGAAGTCATCAACAGAGGGACAAAATGCAGAATACAGGTCACTGAAAACAAAATATGAGGCTAGATCACGAAGGTGTAATCAAAAAAAGTTCTCCTAGCTTTGTAGAGCATACACCTGGAGATGAGGCATGAACTGAACTTACTCTTTGGAGTACTTCTTCCAAAATAATCATCACTGGATATACCCGAAGAACCATGGAAACGGCCAGCATTAGCATCAGACTCCTGCAGGATGCAGCACCCACACACATAACATGTACAGCCACACACATAACATGTGCAGCCACACACATAACATGTGCACCCACACACATAACATGTGCAGCCACACACATAACATGTACACCCACACACATAACATGTACAGCCACACACATAACATGTACACCCACACACATAACATGTACACCCACACACATAACGTGTCACCCACACACATAACATGTACAGCCACACACATAACATGTACAGCCACACACATAACATGTGCACCCACACACATAACATGTACACCCACACACATAACATGTACAGCCACACACATAACATGTACAGCCACACACATAACATGTGCACCCACACACATAACATGTGCACCCACACATAACGTGTACAGCCACACACATAACATGTACAGCCACACATAACGTGTGCAGCCACACACATAACATGTACAGCCACACACATAACAACGTGTGCAGCCACACACATAACATGTGCAGCCAGCCACACACATAACATGTGCACCCACACATAACGTGTGCAGCCAGCCACATAACGACATGTGCACATTATAACTTAGCATTGCACAATAACTTATAACAGGGTAGGTAATCACCCAACCCTTTGCTGCCTCCATGTAAAATGAGCTCTAAAAACTGATACTACATACATACACGTACTGTAGACCCAACAAACCGCATGTGTATGTGTGTGCACAGGGAGTGTGTGTGTGCATGGGTGCATGTGTGTCTGGGGAGTGTGTGTGTGCACGGGTGTGTGTGTATGGGGAGTGTGTGTGTGCATGGGGAGTGTGTGCATGGGGAGTGTGTGTGTGCATGGGGAGTGTGTGCATGGGGAGTGTGTGTGTGCATGGGGAGTGTGTGCATGGGGAGTGTGTGTGTGCATGGGGAGTGTGTGTATGCATGGGTGTGTGTGTGTGGGGAGTGTGTGTGTGCATGGGGAGTGTGTGTATGCATGGGTGTGTGTGTGTGGGGAGTGTGTGTATGCATGGGTGTGTGTGTGTGGGGAGTGTGTGTGTGCATGGGGAGTGTGTGTATGCATGGGTGTGTGTGTATGGGGAGTGTATGTGTGTGCATGGGGAGTGTGTGTGTGCATGGGTGTACGTGTGTGTATGGGGAGTGTGTGTGTGCATGGATGTACGTGTGTGTATGGGGAGTGTGTGTGTGTGTGCATGGGGAGTGTGTGTGTATGTATGGGGAGTGTGTGTGTGTGCATGGGGAGTGTGTGTGTATGTATGGGGAGTGTGTGTGTGTATATGCAAGGGGGATATGCAATGGTGTCTGGCAACGTTGATACAAAATAAGAAATTAAAGCATCCATTAATTATTAATAAATTCACTAATTTCTTAATCTTACAGAGCTTCCTGCCCTGTCAAAGAACTGATCCGATGAAATGGATTTAGCACTTGCAAATCTCTGTTGTGCTCCCTCCGATGAGTCATTTCTCACAACAGAGGCAGTACTGTGCAAATGGTAACATAAGATCACTGTAACACAAGCCTACATGGCAGTGTTGTGCAAATGATAACATAAGATCACTGTAACACAAGCCTACATGGCAGTGTTGTGCAAATGATAACATAAGATCACTGTAACACAAGTCTATATGCACACTTGGATAACACTATTATCAGCCTCAATTCTGATGAGTTAGCAAGCTTAAAATTAATGCACCCAGGGTGCATACGTTTTCAAACTTCTAAAACTCTCAGTTTTTAAAAAGTAACGTGGCGTGTGGCACACAACTGAAACGTTAATTTTACTCTAACTGTGGCAAAGACATACATGTAGCTGTGCAAAGTGCGTGCACGTTTTCCCAGCCAATAATTAGGCAAACAGCGCCCCATCAAATGTATGGGAAACAGGTGCGTAAATCATTGCTGTGAATTGGGCGGAAAATTAACAAACAGGACAAACCAATAGCGACAGGACATTTCTACGTCTGTACGGATTTTGAAGCAATTTGGGCAATCCTGCAAGTGATATGTACATTTTGAACCCCTGGGGGTAAACGCCATTTGTATCTATCGTACGGAGAGGACCTAAAGGACAGAAATAAAACGTGCCATAGAGAAATGATGTAGTAGGACGTGATGTAATAGCAAGCCGGTAGCATTAATTGTACAGAAGTTATAGCGATTCAAACAGAGAGCATTTTAATGACTTCTATATAAGTTGTGGTATTTTCGTGGAAATGGTCTCGTTTTCTAATAAACAAGTAGTACCCACTAAATATAATGCTCTGAAAGCAATAGCTTTCAGAGCATTGGTACTAACATACTTAATTTCAATTTTGGAGCTTAAGAAATGAAGGAATCACGAGTTACATGTCTTTTATTTAACTCTACCGCATAATATCCATCAGAAGTTAAATTATATAGCGTGTTTTTAGACTAAGTAACTAACTACAGATAAATGATTGAGTAGAAATTGGGTTGGAATAGTTTCATACCATTAACAAGATATGAAGGGCCAAAGGTTGCAGTAAAAACTTCTCTTATTTACTGAGACGAGCAACAGAACCTGTTGCCACGCATGTATTGTGTGTGTGTGTGTGTGTGTGTGTGTGTGTGTGTGTGTGTGTGTGTGTTGTAGAGTTGCAAGATGGATCTGTGCAGGTTGGCCTTAACACACAATATTCAAACTGAAATGCAAGGGATTTTTTTTTCTTTATCCTACACTTCCAAGCATAAATGCACTCCATACACGAGGCTACGTCAGAGTATCACTTCGTTTGAGTAGTAATGAAAAGAAGTGCAGAAACAGCTACTTTCTCTGTTCATTGACACCATACTTCACTAAACTCACCTACCACATTGTATACACCATCATGGTACTCTAAATAACATGTAATCACACAGCATATATGTACACGTGCATATCAACAACACATGATCAATGACAGGTATCAAATGCTGTGGGGGGAGGGGGGCTTCATCTGCATGTACATTTGGAACTGTAGTGTAGGCACAGACAAACCACACACCCCACATACAGACACCCCCCCCCCCCCCCCACTTACTCCTTGCTGCCCTTGCGAGGCCCTGAAGTTCCAAAGCTTGCAACACTGCTGGAAGGCTTGCTCTCGGCAGAACTCTGCGCTGCAAAGCCGCTGTGTTTGCTGAACACTGTTGGGGACGACCGAGACTCCCTGGAGCTTGCATTGTAGGTGGAGCTTGAGTATGGAGGGGGATCGTACCTGCCAGAGACAGATATACACAATACCTTATGTGACCACACCCAAACATTAACATGTACTGAGAAATGACAAGGGGATGCAATACTGACACATATAGCTACCCTGTGGCCTTATGTCCCATACAGGGGGACCATTTCTTTTTAAAGCTCAGTAGAAGTACACACAACTACATTTTCATGGTAGTTTCCATGTTGTCAACTACCCCCAGTACTATTGATATGCCAATGGTGCTTAATGTGTATAAGGAAATATTAGGCACAACATACCTTTAAAAAAAAAAAACCATGATATACTGTAGTAAATACAGGCTGAGTGTACCTGATCAAGACTTTCACACCTTCAACCAACCACTGTACATCTGAGATTAAATCAATCCTTGCTCGTCTTGTTAAGTGCCTCATAAAAGGCACAGAACCAACGCGATAAGTGCATACCCAAATGCCAAGACTGCTTAGGTGTGACGAATTTTGTACAAATAATTTTGAAGTACATGTAAGATTTGTGGTCCCAACAGAAAGCATCTGTCTAAAAACCAACCACGGCAGACTTACAATGCATAAATAGAAATTCCAAAAAAAGATGATGGATGGTATCTGACACAACAAATGATGCAACTGTTGCTCCTGGCAATCTACTTTTACTCCACAGTTAGAAATGAGAATCATGTACCACAGTAAAAAATCATGTACACGTAACACTGTAACAAATTGATGCTAGAACCTAGCGTGTTGCTAGAACCAAGCATGACATCATGTGAGTGGTGATGGTAAATACATGAGCAAGAAGACCACTGCTGTTAATCAATATTCTGACTTAACATTATCATGAGGACATTCCTTGATTCTCGCAAAATACAGATGCTGGCTAATCTCCTCCCATCCAATGCCCAGCACGCATAACGTACACACACACACACACACACACACACACACACACACACACACAAATACACACACACACACACACACACACACACACACCTTGAGGTTCCTCCTCCAAAAGTAAAGTCATCTTCAATCCTGTTACTATTGGAAAAGAAATACCGTAAGGTGCAGCTTATAAGCCCCCCTGCCCCAACAAAAAAAAGGCTCGTATTTAAACATGCACAACTCTGTAAGTGCAGATGTCTCCGCGAATTTGTTCAGTATGTCAGGAAATAAAATGGTACGCCATACATGGTTATGAAAAAGATATGTGGAAGCGTTCACGATTACGAAGATACAGGCTTTTAAATACGAGCCTTTTTTTTTTCCACTGAGGGTGGAGGGTGGAAGGGGGCTTATAAGTGATACTTTATAGTACAGGAAATGTGACCTCCTGTGTGTGTGAACCCTGTGTGTGACTCCCTGTATGTGTATGACCCCCTGTATGTGTGTGACCCCCTGTATGTGTATGACCCCCTGTATGTGTATGACCTCTGTATGTGTATGACCCCCTGTGTGTGTGTGACCCCCTGTATGTGTATGACCCCCTGTATGTGTGTGACCCCCTGTATGTGTATGACCCCCTGTATGTGTATGACCCCCTGTATGTGTATGACCCCCTGTATGTGTATGACCCCCTGTATGTGTGTGACCCCCTGTATGTGTATGACCCCCTGTATGTGTGTGACCCCCTGTATGTGTATGACCCCCTGTATGTGTATGACCCCCTGTATGTGTGTGACCCCCTGTATGTGTATGACCCCCTGTATGTGTATGACCCCCTGTATGTGTATGACCCCCTGTATGTGTATGTGTATGACCCCTGTATGTGTATCGAGATGTCATTATTCATGCACCCATACCAGCCACAGTTTGGTTAGGGTTAACCAACTAGCTTGGTTAGAATTAACATGCCAGTTTGGTTAGGGTTAATCTACTCACTTGTTTAGGATTAAGTAGCCACCTTTGTTAGGGTCAACCAACTACCTTAACTTACTCAGGCATGGCAGAAGAGAATTTGTCCGATTTGAAGGAGCCACCCTTGGTACCATTGGCACCAGTCTGGTCGATGGTTCCCATGGAAGCGGAGGCGGAGTGACTTTGTGAACTGATGGAACAGGACATGTGGGTGCTCAATGGATGCAGACACTTTAAAAGCCAAACATGCAGCATGCCCTGAGCATACATATGCATCTAAAGCTGGTTATATTTTGGCACAATGTATCACCAATTTAGTTGTGATTGGGGCCTTGGGGTTTGGGGTTTTAGGCTCAACTTTCCACCTACTGTCCAAATCCGAGCTACAATTGCATCCATAAAGATTGTTCCAGACCATACCTCCGGCACTATATCATTTTTACCCTAAAAGGTTCACACCCAAGTGTGCACAGCATACCCTGGTGGCACACATTCATTTAAGCTACGGTTCACACCCAAGTGTGCACGTTCATATCACTGTCCTCCATGCCTGATATCCATTTCCACTGCACCCCTCCGCTCACCTGATCCGTCCCATGCCCATTCCAAGTCTCTCCGCCTGTTTGGCTTTCTGCGGATCCAAGAACTTGGGTTCCTTGTAATCAACCTCCAATCTAGATGACAGCCCAGCCGTAACGGTTGGCTCCACAGGAACAGAAGGATCTTAAGTGCGATGAGATTGAACGCAACAAAAGAATCACCACAGGTGTTCTACAATGTACATGTATGGTCCTCTCCTTCCAATATCCCCCCAGGGGTACAGATCAAAGGATGCTATGGTTACCTAAATTTCAATATCCCACCTAACATTGCCAAGGTTACCTTTCTATATCCCGGGGGGGGGGGGGGGGGGGGGGCAAAGGTTGCCATGGTTACCTTTCTTTTCTTGCTCCTGAGTGGCTTCCTTCTCTACCTCTGCAAAGTTGCAGGACACCTTCTGAGCTCCAAGACCCTTCTGTGCCCCGAGCTGCATTCAATAAGACATACACGTCTGATGACAAGCTGGTGCAATACACAAACATGTGATAGTGCATGCTGAAGCAGAATATGTGTATGAGTACGTATATGGTCTTTGTACACATATGCATGCAGCATATGGACAAAAGTATTTTGCCTCAGTTCTGTCCAGGCCTCATTTACATGCAAGCATATCGTCAGACAGCAACTACAATGTCCCAATGATATAGACCCCTGTAACCCAACAGATTAGAATATACAATGTTCAACACTATTGCATACCAAGCAGGGATAAACCACACTGTAACATGCAAATATGTACATACACTATATATATACACAAACACACCACACACACACAACACACACAATGCACACACACACACACACATACACAACACACACACAAAAATGCACACACACACAAACACACACACACAAACACACACACACGTGCACGCACACGCACACACACGCACACACACACACACACACGCGCACACACACACACACACACACACACACACACACACACACACACACACACTGGTCAAACACACACACACAACCACAAAAATCACTTACCCCAGACTTTGCTGGAGTCTTCCTCTTAGAAATAATAGACGATTTTACTTCTAATGACAAAAGCAAAATAAAATAAAAACATTTAAGTTGATTAGTACAGTTTTAATCAGCTGAGTATGGAAGACAGATCGTGAACTTCTTCCAAACTACACGTATGTGCACATACAGCCAACATACTCCTATTGGTACATAACACATACAACTTAACTTATGTTGCAGGCTATGGCAGTGTGCGTGCAGGTGACAATGCATGTACTACTATGCTGTGTGTGTGTGTGTGTGTGTGTGTGTGTGTGTGTGTGTGTGTGTGTGTGTGTGTGTGTGTGATGCAGATTCCTATGCATATATACATGTAAGAGACACGAGATGCACATTACGGGCATCACATGATTCCCGCCCCCCCCACCCTAGGGACCACAACAGGTGTGCATTACCTTGCTTGGTTGTAATGGGTTGAGTGCTAGTGACAGTGGGGGAAGTCAAACCATCAACACTGGGTTGTCGCAGGGAGTCTTCTTCGGAGGCAGGGAGATTGGGAGCATGTTCGGCAGAGACGTAGGTGTTGCCCTTGGATATTGAAACTGCTGACATGTCCAGAGCCAACTCTAAGACAAGTACGAGAGAGAGAGAGAGAGAGAGAGAGAGAGAGAGAGAGAGAGAGAGAGGGAGAGAGAGAGAGAGAGAGAGAGAGAGAGAGAGAGAGAGAGAGAGAGAGGGAGAGAGAGAGAGAGAGAGAGAGAGAGAGAGAGAGAGAGAGAGAGAGAGAGAGAGAGAGAGAGAGAGAGAGAGAACAAAGTAACAAGAGTACTCAATGTAGTGGGAAAAGGCAGAAACTGTACTACACAGAGAAAATCAACTGTATTATTGGTAACAATTTTAAGGATCAATACCTTCGGTGGGCTGGGCGGACATATGTGAGGAAAAGAAGTCGTCTTCCTGTGGTTCTGCTCCTGCTTGATGCGTATCAATGTGTAACTGAAACCGTCCAACAGAAACAAAACATAAATGGCAGAGGAGAACTAGGAAACACTATAGAAACATTACAATAATCTCAATGACACACACCATAACAGATAACGGTTTGTAGATCATTGAAATATGATATTTGTGTGTGCCTTATTCAAAAAGAAAGGCACAAACCTAACAACAGTGTGCATTTTGTGGGCAGCTAGATGCAAACGATTTAAAGTGCACATGTTGACAAAACAAGCCAAAATGAAAAATGCACATGGATACACACTTTCACACTCACACACAACGCACACACAACACACACACACACGCATACAAACACAACCCCACATGCACACACACAACACACACAACACACACATGCACACACAACATACACATGCACAAACAACACACACATACAACACACACACATACACACATACAACACACACACATGCACACACAACACACATACAATACACACATACAACACACACATACACACACATACAACACACATGCACAACACAACACACACATGCACACACACAACACACACACATACATACACATGCACACAACACACACACACACCCACAGCACACACACTCACCTCAGTGCCGTGTGTCCTCTGTGCAGCTGCTGCCAAGCTGGCCAGTTTCTCACGATACAGCTGTGCAGCTCGGCTGTTGTACTTTGCATTGGCATCATTAGTTGTGCAGCCATGTTGGCGGAAGAAGGTGGCCTGAAGCAAATGGGGGAATACGGAGAGATAACACATGTGCATCTGGGTGACAGAATAAAAGGAGACAGAGAAGAAGAGAATGAGGAAGAGAGAAGAAAGGAGAGCCTGGGGAAGAGATAAAAACAGAGGTTGGGGAAGAGAGGAGAGATTGCCTGGGGAAAAGATAGAAGAGCCTGGGGAAGAGAGAAGAAAGAAGAGCATAGAGAGGAGAGAAGAAAGAAGAGCCTGGGGAAGAGAGAAGAAAGAAGAGGCTGAGAAGAGAGAGGAGAGAAAAGCCTGGAGAAGAAAGAAAGAAGAGCCTGGGGAAGAGACAAAAGAAAAGGCTGGAGAAGGGAAAGGAGAGAAGAGCCTGGGATAGAAAGGAAAGAAGAGCCTGGGGAAGAGAGAAGAAAGAAGAGCCTGAGGAAGAGAAAAAAGAAGAGGCTGGGGAAGAGGGGGAGGAAGAAGAGCCTTAAGTAAGAGAGAAGAAACTAAGTAAGGGAGTAAAGGGGAGAAGGTAACAAAGTGGCAAGTGTGTCGCGAAGCATCACTGGAGGGCACCACATCAAACTCACAGCTAGCGCGTTCCCCCCGACTTGCATGGCTCTTAGCTGAAGCCACGTCCATGAATCAAGCTGAGTTGACCTGCACCGCACACAAACATACATTTGTAAGTAAACAGCTCAGAGACATGCACTTGAACACAGACACAAGGCATCACATTCAATCACATTCCAGGCGAATGAAAACCCCATGCAAGTAAAAAAAAAAAAAGAAAACATGGACAAATGCACTGGGCATTAAATAGAGCACCATGTCATAAGTGTACCGGACAAAGCTGAGATGCACACCCAGTGACCGATGGACCGCAGAGCAGTCAATGCACAGGAACACGCCGTAAGTCACTGTGGCCCACGTTGGGTTCTTTGCCGCACAATCAAAACACGCCTGCCATTACAGGCGCGCATGGCCAGGAGCAGAGCGTGAATATACGAGGAGGAAAGGTGGACATAAGTCACAACCAATTACTGAGCAAGTTAATCCAGCACATGCTGTGAAAGGTCTAATTAACCCAGCTAATCAGGCATGTGCAATAAAAAGAGTTAACCCCATTATGAGATTTGCATGTATGTTCTAAACAAATGATGAATTCATCCCACATCCCTCATTGTGTACTATGCAGAACAAGGTCATACGTACAAGGGTAGTAATTAAAACTCCAAGTGGTGACAAGGACTAGATAACACTCATTAGCCATCCACTAACCCCTTCTAATCCGCCTCGCCCAATAAAAACAATTGAACATTGCTTATTCTGATGCAGTAAGTCAAGCCACCAGCATTATACAGCCATCTCTCTGTATGCCAGTGACTTAGCTTTCTTCAACAGTGCGTTCAATTCCAACGATGAATAACATGACTGCACGGATCTGGGCACCCTAAGCGCAGGAGGTCACGCTCTTGCTTACACAAGCAGGTTACCCCGAGCGCTCCCTTCACCCATTGCAATTACGTTTTGTCGTTTAAAATCTCGGCAATGAAAGGAACAATCTTAAAAGTTACTAGAGCATTGCTGGCATTAATTAGAACTTACCTTGTTCGCACCAGTGGATCGCAACCTCTTGAAAATTTGGGCAATGTCTTGTTTAGTTGGTTCTGCTGCCATTGTATGAAGGGTAGGCCTGAGGAACTGAATTGTGGTTTAGTAACTTCTATCCCCCGACGTATGGTCACGTGAGGAGGGAACGCCCACTATTTTTGACCGCGTAACAAATATATTAGTATGCAGTCGACTCGAGCGCTCCTAAGAGCCGCTGTAAACTGGGCGAATAGGTCATTCCCTGTGAATGTGCACGTAGATTATTGGTAAGTGCGTGTGTAGGTGGTACATGGTAGTAAATGAGGAAATTAAAAGATAGGCCTGGCCTACTACGATTCATATGTTCACAACGCAGCCAACATGGATATGTAAAAGAGTATACGCACAAGAAAATTTGCTGCGTTGTAATGATAGAGAAAACTGCGTTTCAGCCTCTAGTGTTACGGTATTGGGCTTATCTATTTATTGCCCCAAAAATGCTAGGCACCATAATAACCTAATGAGCAGAAACCTTACTAATCTTCAGTATGTGTATGTTTCTAGATGTATTTATGTATGTTTTTTTGTATCCTCTTGCGCTGCAGTGGAAGATGAGGCTATGCCTCTAGGTACAACATGCTCGCCCAGAGGATTGCAGCTGCTGTGCCTCATGCCAAAGTCACGGGAGCCATTTCCAGTACAGGTAAGATGGACACTAGTACTCTGGTGCACCTTCATGAGAGGCCACTAGTACTCTGGCGTACCTTATTGAGACGCCACTAGTACTCTGGTGTACCTTCATGAGAGGCCACTAGTACTCTGGTGTACCTTCATGAGAGGCCACTAGTACTCTGGTGTACCTTCATGAGAGGCCACTAGTACTCTGGTGTACCTTCATGAGACGCCACTAGTACTCTGGTGCACCTTCATGAGAGGCCACTAGTACTCTGGTGTACCTTCATGAGAGGCCACTAGTACTCTGGTGTACCTTCATGAGAGGCCACTAGTACTCTGGTGTACCTTCATGAGAGGCCACTAGTACTCTGGTGTACCTTCATGAGAGGCCACTAGTACTCTGGTGTACCTTCATGAGAGGCCACTAGTACTCTGGTGTACCTTCATGAGAGGCCACTAGTACTCTGGTGTACCTTCATGAGAGGCCACTAGTACTCTGGTGTACCTTCATGAGAGGCCACTAGTACTCTGGTGTACCTTCATGAGAGGCCACTAGTACTCTGGGGTACCTTCATGAGAGGCCACTAGTACTCTGGTGTACCTTCATGAGAGGCCACTAGTACTCTGGTGCACCTTATTGAGACGCCACTAGTACTCTGGTGTACCTTCATGAGAGGCCACTAGTACTCTGGTGTACCTTCATGAGAGGCCACTAGTACTCTGGTGTACCTTCATGAGAGGCCACTAGTACTCTGGTGTACCTTCATGAGAGGCCACTAGTACTCTGGTGTACCTTCATGAGAGGCCACTAGTACTCTGGTGTACCTTCATGAGAGGCCGCTAGTACTCTGGTGCACCTTCATGAGAGGCCACTAGTACTCTGGTGTACCTTCATGAGAGGCCACTAGTACTCTGGTGCACCTTCATGAGAGGCCACTAGTACTCTGGGGTACCTTCATGAGAGGCCACTAGTACTCTGGTGTACCTTCATGAGAGGCCACTAGTACTCTGGTGCACCTTCATGAGAGGCCACTAGTACTCTGGTGCACCTTCATGAGAGGCCACTAGTACTCTGGTGTACCTTCATGAGAGGCCACTAGTACTCTGGTGTACCTTCATGAGAGGCCACTAGTACTCTGGTGTACCTTCATGAGAGGCCACTAGTACTCTGGTGTACCTTCATGAGAGGCCACTAGTACTCTGGTGTACCTTCATGAGAGGCCACTAGTACTCTGGTGCACCTTCATGGGAGGCCACTAGTACTCTGGTGTACCTTCATGAGAGGCCACTAGTACTCTGGTGTACCTTCATGAGAGGCCACTAGTACTCTGGTGTACCTTCATGAGAGGCCACTAGTACTCTGGTGCACCTTCATGAGAGGCCACTAGTACTCTGGTGTACCTTCATGAGAGGCCACTAGTACTCTGGTGTACCTTCATGAGAGGCCACTAGTACTCTGGTGTACCTTCATGAGAGGCCACTAGTACTCTGGTGCACCTTCATGAGAGGCCACTAGTACTCTGGTGTACCTTCATGAGAGGCCACTAGTACTCTGGTGTACCTTCATGAGAGGCCACTAGTACTCTGGTGCACCTTCATGAGAGGCCACTAGTACTCTGGTGTACCTTCATGAGAGGCCACTAGTACTCTGGGGTACCTTCATGAGTGGCCACTAGTACTCTGGTGTACCTTCATGAGAGGCCACTAGTACTCTGGTGCACCTTCATGAGGGGCCACTAGTACTCTGGTGTACCTTCATGAGAGGCCACTAGTACTCTGGTGCACCTTCATGAGAGGCCACTAGTACTCTGGTGCACCTTCATGAGAGGCCATTAGTACTCTGGTGCACCTTCATGGGAGGCCACTAGTACTCTGGTGTACCTTCATGAGAGGCCACTAGTACTCTGGGACACCTTCATGAGAGGCCACTAGTACTCTGGTGCACCTTCATGAGAGGCCACTAGTACTCTGGTGCACCTATGTTCTTCATGGTGGTTGACTTTTTACTTGGCACAATCGGTAGGTGATTTTGAAGTCAAAGTGAATGGCCACCTTGTCTTTTCGAAGCAGCAGAAGGGAGAATTCCCAGATGAGTCATCTGTGAGTCTCGCAGATGATACACTAATATATGATATGTGTGTGTATTTATGTAGATATGTGTGTATCTGTTTGTATGTATGTGTTCATGTATGTATGTATGTATGTATGTGTGCCTGTGTGTATGTGTGTGCATGCAAATGCTCAGCACTAATATACTGAATACCACACCATACAGGCAATGCCACATTTCATTTTTCAATTTACATAATCTCTACCACTTTTTGGTGGGCAATAGGATTTTGAGATACAGAACTAACAAGGATAGTGGAGGAGATTTGGTGCAATAATACCATCACAATATTGACTGGACACTTATATGTGCCTGGAATCATACAATACATGAGCAAGTACAACCACGATAGGATTGATAGTGCATTCTCCTGCTGGCCAAGCTTTCTTCCTAGGGATCCCACATGTTGGCATGCTTTAAATGTCTTCAGAAGTGATGTGTGCTAATCTGGTGTTAACTAGTCTTACACATAGTAATATGATCGAAATACTTAAATAATGGCAGTCTGAAGGAATCACATGTACAACACTTTGGCGTGCTTACGACTCCACTTGGAGACGTAACCTGCCATAGTAGCTAACGTCTAGACCACTAAGATTGATTTCCTTAGAGAAAAATGGTGTGGGAGAAATTGTAGGAGATTTTAAGTATGGTTGCAGGGAGGTAGCCATGTGGCGGAGAGTGTGTGGTTTGTTGGAGAGGTAGCTGTAGCTATATGCGGTGCGTTGGAGTAGTGAGCTCTGTTAGACTGAGTCTGCTTTGTAGTCATGCTATGCACTGAGTGTTTGGTGTGATGGGGGATTATAGCTTTACACTGATGTATATCAGTAGTACAGTCCCTATGTCATCCAGATCATTCACTTTACTCTTGCCACCTGCTCATTTTGCTGATCTCTGTGTCCAACAGACTTGAAACTTTTTTACCAATGGGGTTTGGGGGTGGGGGGGGGGGGGGGGGGGGGGGGGCAGAGCCCTAATTACATTATTCCATGCCTCTCTTGCAGATTGTGCAAGTTGTGTCTGAAGTTGCCACTGGGAAAGGCCCAGAGACCCTGCCGTGAATGCTCCATTTGTAAAACCAGTACCAGGTTGCAACACCAAGAACCTTATGTGTCCCATTGGCCACTGTTTTCCAATGAAGGCTTGGTCACAAAGACGTTTCGTTTTGACCATGTCTGATGTGTTCTGATACAGTGTCTATGCTTCACTTGTGTTCTTGTGTTGAATGCATTATGCTATAAATGTGCTGGCATATCGTTCCAAGGGAGCACCTCTTTAGAACTGTCATATCAGGTTTGGTACAACATGGTACATTCAAGCTAGTTGGTTAACCACATGGTATTAGTGTACCCTGGCAGTACCACTTAATGGCCTTACAAATAGCTTGATTTGTTATATCCTAAAAACTGACAACCATTATTGAGTCAAGAGGTTTTGTGCCACTGATGGCATCATGATCCACAGTGTTTCCTGACCCTCAACTTGAGGCTTTGAACCTGTATGCTAGCACAGAGGAGCAACAGATAAAATCACATTGTATACATGTGGTGCCTTCATAGTAACAGCAATCACTGATAGGTTGTTACATACATGTACCGTCCTCCAAAACAAAAGATGATACCAGTAAATGCCCTAGCAATAGGAGACCCTGCATAATAAGCCTTTTATGTGTCAAGGAAACATTGCTTTCCCCGGTAGAGCATTGCAATACACAAAGGAGACAAGTGGCGGGGTTGACCCAGTGATGTCAGAATGAGAAATGGTTGGGTATTAATGCCACTGGATGCTAGTAAAACATAGCCATTATCACTGATGCCTTCAACAGCTGAAGACAGGCCACAACCTGGAACCAGGGTTGCTGCTGTTGCAAAGCAGAGAGGCCTTTTTTTGCTGTAAAAGAATGGCTTTCAATAGTGAGCATTTATTGTAGAATTGCTCAAAGGATAATCCTCCTCCCCATTGATATTATTCCCTTTCCTGTCGAATTAACCCTCAATGATTTGTTAATTATCTCAACTGGTTGCTCAGCAATGTTAATGAAGGCCCCACCCCCCAAAACAATCGCACAGAAAATTTTGCCCCCCCCCCCCCCCCCCCCCCGTCCCGAGGTATCATTATCCCTATTTGATATTATTCGATGAAATACAGAATAAATCAATGCACACTATTAATAAATATAAAGTACAGTGGAGAACATCATACTTACCTCCATTAATACTTTCACCTTGGGAGTGTCTGCAGGTTCAGCTGCCAGAGCCACTGAAGACAGGTCCAATGATGCCAAATGCCAACGAACTTGACTGGTTGTGTTTCCGTGTGGTCACTGAAACTTGTAGCGCATGTAGAAACGAAACCATGGAAGCTTTTTTGCAGCTAGCGAGTCAGCAGTACTGTCTGAAATATATGGCAGACTCTAGTGAGAGCCAACGCCACCGCCATCCTCACCAGATGCATCCAGTTTTAACTACATGCTTTGTAATCCATTGCATTCATTATTAAATATCATGTTTTAGTTTTTAATGATCATTTAGTGACACGTTAGGGCTAGAGGCATATTAGGAACTTAATGTGTATCATATTATTGTAATAATAATGATTATTATTGTACTTCTTTTGCTTATGTTGTTATGCAACAAATCCAGCATAGACTAAACATATTCACAGCAAAACACATTAGCTACAAGTTATGGTAAGGAACTATCACCCTCCTGGAGTGAGCATCCACCCCATAAGAGGAGGGCCCGGGCATTGGCTCACACGAGAGTCATACTGAGGCGGCCATACAGGCTAGAGACCACCTTTGGACTTGGGGGTGTCGGTCCTTGTGGCAAGGTGTGAAGCAAGCCGAGAAACAGCTTCTTTGCCCCAAGTTCCATACTACTCTGCCACAAGGGGAATGCATGTCCATCCCAGCTCAGAACACATGCCATCATTGGCGCAGTGCTTCCTTAGCTCGGCAGCAATTGTTGCTGATCCTGCCATTTCAGAGAGAAAGGTAAGAGGAGAAGTCACAGTAAGGTCAAAGGCAGCAGGCTTGCCACAGAGCCAATTTGAAGCTAGGATGTCAGCTGGGCATGTGTGCTGGAGCTCGCATCCAAGTCCACTGCCAGCTTCTGCCTTGGCAGTGATGCAGGAGTGATGGCAGGTTTGAAGGCAGGTTTCAAGCAGTACATTGCTGAGCTTGTTATGTCTGCATACGGCATCACCACTTTGCTTACGACCAAGGGGATCCAAAGGGTTGTTATACGAGCACAATGCACAAGGAAGTGAGGCGGCCACCACTTCATGGTCATCTGGGTTTAGGCTTAGGATTAGAAGGGAATAGTAGTGTAAAAATTAAGGAAACAAGGGTCAAATAATAAGGGAAAATGTAGAAGTCCTATATTTCACACACAGATAAACAACATAATGTTCTACAGATGTGCGAAATATAGGACTATTACATTATTTGACCCTACTATTCCCTTCCAATCCTACATGCCAACAACTTTCTCAAAAGTATGTTTTGTTACTTGTAACTTTATGATGGATAGTACAATTTTGTCCACCCACACCAAAAGGTTTCCCCTCTTCCATGGGACCATCAGGACGTTTTCCATCTAAGCTGTGTGTTCAAGTCTGGATGGAATGTGAGTAGTGGTCAGCGCTCGATGAATGATGTCATTCATGGCAGTATGGCGATAGTTATGACCAATTGCAAGCTGAAACAACAGCTGAAACTGTATATTGCTAGACCACAATGCTGGCAAGAATGGGGGCTTGCATGGAATTACTACTCCAAGGCAAAGACCAACTGCTGCTCTGACTGTTCCAGTGAATGGTTTGGAACACCATGAAGCCAGAATAAGACTTTTAATGGTTTATATAATGATTACCTCATATATTATTGTGAAAGTATAGTACTTGGCAATATGAAAGCCATCACGTGATATACTAATTGAAAACATTATAATCTCGGCAGGAACGCGTCTAATAAGTTGATTTGGCTTGAGCTAGCTAGCTTGGAGAGGTTACTAGATACCTTATTATAAACTAACCACCGATATCACGTGATGACTTTCAAGTGCATATTGCTAAGTACTTTTACAACGGATGTACAAATTTATACTAGTATTGAAAAATACGAATTAGAAGATGAAATTTGTCTTGCCGCTGCAAGATTCGTGTCTCCACAACAACAGGAATGCACCGCCAGGGTGACGTAAAAACCTGCAATCAGAAACGTGGCTCCGCCCATCGGAGGGGTTACGGATTGCACGGATCCCGTTTTTTTTTTTTTTTTTTGGTAGTTTATTGCTAAAATGGCTACGTTGTTGCTTCTGTGTGCGCTGTTTGCACTCCATGCGGTGCCAGGGAGCTGTGCGAAGTATCGCGACTGCCCGTTCTTTCCTTTCAGAAACACCAGCCTCTCCCTCAGTGTGCGCGTGCAGGTAATGCTGATGCATGCACCCCGTACTGCAGCTAAATAGTAACAGTGGACTTCCCGCTCTCTCCGGTCTGCCTCAACGCACAAAAGGACCTGGTGAGCAGAATAAGCTTCGAGGACAAGGTGCCTCAAATGTCTCGTGGGGGCGCTGAGAACAACGGTAAGACCTAAGGAGCTTACACCACTCCCTTAATTTGCAAATCGGCTGTTTTTTTTTTTTTTACTCCAAGGCCCTGCGCCAGCTATAGACTACCTCTGCATCGATCCCTATCAGTGGGGTACCGAGTGTCTTAGCGGTGACGTTGGTGCCGGTCCAGCTACCTCCTTCCCCCAGGCACTAGGACTTGTAAGAGATCGTTTTTTTTTTTTTTTTTGTTTTTTTTGTTTGTACTTTCACCACACCTGGTTTTCCTTGCTGCACACAGACGGCCACCTTCGACTATGACCTCCTCTACAGCGTTGCTAACGCTACCGCTACGGAGGTCAGAGCCAAGGTCAGTTGTGCGCTGCACGTGTGAATGAGTGCAGTCATGCCTTATACGGTAATGAGTGCAGTCATGCCTTATGCGGTAACTGTTGTAGAACAACAATGCCACGGCGCACGGCTCCTACGCCTTCCACACTGGTCTGAGCTGCTGGAGCCCAGTCATCAACATCCTTAGAGACCCTCGCTGGGGAAGAAACCAGGTAAGTAACCCTATTTTTTGTTTGCAGGGTACCTTTTTTCTGTGGGCGTTTGACTGGTTGTTTGACTGGCTGTTTGTAATGTGCATGTGTCATGTCAATAGTTTTGGATTTGTGCATTCCTGTAAATACCTTGTGTGCGATTACCTCAGGAGACCTATGGTGAAGACCCTTGGCTTTCTGGATACATGGCAAGAGCATTTGTGACTGGGCTTCAAGGAGGTAGATTGTGTGTGTGTGTGTGTGTGTGTGTGTGTGTGTGTGTGTGTGTGTGTGTGTGCGTGCGTGCATGTGTGTGTGCGTGCATGTGTGTGCATGTGTGTGTGTATGTGTGTGTGTGTTTTTTTTAAAGGTTTATGCTGTCGCATACTCAATTAGATAACCCAACATATGTCAAGGCCAATGCTGGGTGCAAGCACTTTGATGTCCACGGAGGTCCTGAGAATATTCCTGTGTCTAGATTCTCCTTCAATGCTGTGGTGAGAAGACCACGCCCTCATTACATCGCACATTCCCATCAGCACCACCCACCGTACAGGTAACCATGAGCGACTGGAGGATGACCTTCCTCCCCCAGTTCAAGGCCTGTGTGGAAGCAGGTGCCTGGAGCCTTATGTGCAGCTATAACAGGTCTGTCGTCATGTGATATCATATGATGTCAAACTCCATTAAATATTCCTAACAGCATCAACGGAATCCCGGCTTGTGCTAACAACCAGCTGTTGACTGAAATACTGCGAGATGAATGGAATTTTCCTGGTAAGTTATATTAGTGTATATTATTAAAGCCCTCTCAATTACATGCATCTGAAGTGCCCCACCTCCACCCCTTCACTCACCCTTACTTGTTTGTTGCCTTTGCAGGATATGTTGTCAGTGACCAAGGAGCCATAGGTGAGTTATTGTTTGATGGGACTGTTATCATTAGTTTGTTGTTTAGGTGATTGGGTGAGATCATTGCACATGGGGAGGGGGGGATGTGTTGCTACTGTGCTATTGTGTGGATGTTACTGTGGGGATGTGCTATTGTGAGGATGTTACTATGGGGATGTGCTATTGTGTGGATGTTACTGTGGGGATGTGCTATTGTGTGGATGTTACTGTGGGGATGTGCTATTGTGAGGATGTTACTGTGGGGATGTGCTATTGTGTGGATATGGTACTGTAGTGCAAACAGTAGTGTAATTTTGGAGTCTTGGCCAAATAATAATTTTACATGAGATGCTGTGCATGGTGATGTGAGGTGCTGGTGATGTGAGGTGCTGGTGATGTGAGGTGCTGGTGATATGAGGTGCTGGTGATGTGAGGTGCTGGTGATGTGAGGTGCTGGTGATGTGAGGTGCTGGTGATGTGAGGTGCTGGTTATGTGAGGTGCATGGTGATGTGAGGTACTGGTGATGTGAGGTGCTGGTGATGTGAGGTGCTGGTGATGTGAGGTGCTGGTGATGTGAGGTGCTGGTGATGTGAGGTGCTGGTGATGTGAGGTGCATGGTGATGTGAGGTGCATGGTGATATGAGGTGCATGGTGATGTGAGGTGCTGGTGATGTGAGGTGCTGGTGATGTGAGGTGCTGGTGATGTGAGGTGCTGGGGATGTGAGGTGCTGGTGATGTGAGGTGCTGGGGATGTGAGGTGCTGGGGATGTGAGGTGCTGGTGATGTGAGGTGCTGGTGATGTGAGGTGCATGGTGATGTGAGGTGCTGGTGATATGAGGTGCTGGTGATGTGAGGTGCTGGGGGTGTGAGGTGCTGGTGATGTGAGGTGCTGGTGATGTAAGGTGCTGGTGATGTGAGGTGCTGTAGATTTAAAATAACTCTTAAATGAAGTGGGGCACACCTTTGTCCACAGAAATAAGACTCTACTAGTTATATCTTACACCTCATCGAGTATGTAATTTTAAAAAGTATACACTCCATGTTTGTTCACATATACACTCCATGTATGTTCACATATACACTCCATGTATGTTCACGTATACACTTCATGTATGTTCACATATATACTCCATGTTCACGTATACAAGTGCATACACATGGTAGGTATAATCATTGTGGTAGAAGGATTTGTGACTTATAACATGCATTGTGCCACCCAAATAGAGAATATCTGGACTAGTCACGGATACACGTCCAACGCAACGCAGACAGCAGCTGTTGCTGTCAATGCAGGCGTCAGTCTTGAAGATGGTAACTATGAGGCCAATGTATTTTCCACTATTGGCCAAGCTTCCATCGAGGTAAGAGCAGTACTAACTGCTGTGTGGTCCATTACAGTAGGCATACCTGATGTTGATGATACGTTTGTCTCTTCAGGGTCTGATCCAAAACAGCACAATTGATGATGCTTTGAGTCGCCTTTT
>OY811985.1:4315418-4327084 GCA_963681505.1 Eunapius fragilis | reverse complement strand
TATCAAGCAGTGCATGGCCGGCCCGACGGAGTCCACCTGGTATCCCATGCAGGCAATTTCCTGGGGAGACTTTTGGGCTAAAAATAATATAAAAATCGCTTCATGATAATGTTAGTGTATTGCATGTATACTGTAATATATGTGAAACCATGCATGTGGTTTATATCATACTTCTTCGAAAGCTTCCGCGCTAGCTTTGTGTTGGGGCCCTCCTTCATGCACCCTCCCCATGTAGCTAGTTGGGACCACCTCGCCTTTTGCCTGGGTTCAATTTGTGCCCTTCCGCCTGCTCTGTAAAGGTCCAGATTAATTCCCCTTAAATGTCTGGCTATGGGCCGCTGTGTTTGACGATTTGAGGACACATTGATGAGATATTACGAGGTCGACACTTTCTTCGAACTGCTCCATATACGTATAAGAATAACTGTACGCAGAACAGCATGCTGCAGGTGTATTTTATTGGAGTATACAGATCATATATGCTACCACTCTCAGTATATGATGGCTGTTGATGTTTTTCTATCGTATACTTCCATGTTTTCCCTAGCATATTTAGTAAGGACGGCATGCGGTGTAGTAGTATATGGCATTCACGCGGGTACATTAAAACCATAACAGCAATAAGCGAGAAAGGCGAGGTAATTCAAAGGAGGGTTATATGAAAAGGATCCTATACATATAGAGGAGTTGCATTGACGTCACGGGCGTCTTGTAATACACGTCATGTCGTGCAATGGTGGAGCGACCATGAAGCTAACTCCCCCCATGTTGGTGAGTCTGCTAGCACTAGCTATCGTGTTTAGAAATTCCGGTGTCCAGTACACCCTCGATCTGAAAAGGGTTATTTTCTCAGCTACCGTATTGGTAAAATATGGTCATTACTCTTAATTTGCCCGTAAACGTGATTGGGGCGATCCGGTATGCAGGCGCGGACGTACGAAGGGGCGTGGCAGTTAAAGGGGGGGGGGGGGGGAGTTAAATGAACAATCAATGCAGATTGCCTAATTTCCTGCAATGTATCGAAGGGCTGGTTTAAACCTCCAACCCCCCCCCCCCCCCCCCCCCCCCCCCTCCCCTTCTCCCCCCTAGATCCGCTATACTGGGTACGGTTACCCGTGAACGTACCGGATCGAATGAAATAGCTTAGAACAGCATCACTGCTCATAAACATGAGTATTCCTATCATCTAGCCGTAGGAACGGTTCAAAAGGGGGGGGGGGGGAATTAATTATTCATATGAGGTGCACATACCATTAACAAGTTTGAGCGGGGGTTAACTGGATGTATGCTGGAAGAATAAATAAATATAGCGCTTCGTCCCAGCCGTTTTTTTCTCTGTATTTCTATCATAAAAGGGCAGAATTTATACCGTGCACAGCTATATATATATATATTATATATATGTATATATAGGTTTATTAATATTAGTGAATGATTAATGTTTATATAGCGCTGCACGGGTGAAAATCAATTGGTAGATCGTTTCTCGATGTGCTACATTGCTTAGATAGACATAGTTGCATGCATGCGATGTAACTAGTACTGCGATCGCCGCTTTCAATACGTTTGTTCTAATCACGCCCGCTGCAGGAAATATTTTTTCTCATAGACAAATGTAGCCTCCGCTTGTCTACGGCATTGCTGCATGCCTAGCAGAAGCAGCCGGTATCAGTGAACACCTTATTGCAGGAAGCGCTATGCTTTAAATTACCCATTGTATAGCATAACATTAGTAACGTGCGCATATATATGTAGTATGATGATACGAGTGTGTGCGCATGCACAATTTATATTAATACGCAGAAGTACAAATGGATAATCACTTCCTTGTTGCCATGCTCTCGTTTATCGAATAAGTTAATAGCATTGAATAATTTTATTCATAAATATCCGTAAAGGGGGGGGGGGGGGGGGGGGGGGGGGCGGGGGGGGGGAGGGGGGGGGGGGGCTATAACCCTCCTCCCCGCTTTCTACGCCTATGTTAGATAGTGAGACGAAACAGTATCTCCACCTTGTCTATGTCGGAACTAGTTCCAGAATAAACAGAATTGCTATTGGTATTTCATAACACATTAGTAACTTAAGACGCGTTTCTTGGAACATATAAATATTTGATCTGCACGCATGATGGGCTATATTTTGTCAGCTATACTGAGGCCGTACAATTTATGCCTTCAAACAATGAACACCCATGCATCCTTTCTGTGACAGAACCTCGTGTATTTCACACTGTATAATATTGACATGGTATCGGTTTTGCCGGCGCCTGCATGCATGTACGAATGAAATACAAATCGGTTATATAAATAATACTAATCATGCCGTGATGCACATGTGTTAGGTTGTTTATATACGTGTCAAACATACATTATAAATGCATACAGAAAGTGCACTCTAAAGCCGTGCATCAGATCCTATGCACATGTACGGTTGTATGCTAGGTCTTAGAAACTGACTGTGACTCAGCAGAACAAGCAAATCAAAAAATTACAATGAACCCAAACACTGCACTCCCTTTCCTGGCATGTCCAGTCAAAGCGCACAATTGACATCCCATATAGATAGCATGCGCATACCGTTTTATTAGGCCACGCGGTACGTATTAATGAGGAGGGCGTTACTAAATTAAACGACGTGGCCTTCGGTGACTGAGCTGGAAGGTCAGCACTGATACTACAGCGATGATCAGGAGGCATGTGCTATAAGTATTACCAAACCTAAAGTGGTAACGAATTTTCTACAATCACAAACAAGCTGAGCGAATGGCATGAATGATCGACATACGTTGTGGTTTTTTGTACATGATTATAGACCACAACCAACAAGTTCCCATATACTTTATAGAACGTGTGGGCAAAGGCTAACGAAGTACATGGCAAAGAAAAGAATCAGCTATGAGTGCAAAGCATTCTCAGCTGAGCTGAAAATAGCTTTCAACATGCATTGACACATCTGGGGATGATGTTAACATTCATCCTGAGATGTTCTGCATGCACTGTAAGCTCTCAATGGAGAGAACCATCTATACCATCACAAAGGGAGTGCATCATAAATGTGCGGTGATCCTATTTGAGTGGCAAAAACATACAGATCAATAATGCAAGGAAAACAGTGCACATTTGCTTTATGGTGCTCAGGTATGCGGAGGTCAACAGTTAGTAGAGGTCGTCATCATGCCTAATTTACTAATAGCTCATCTTGAAAAGATTGCCCCTCCTCCAGTTCTCTTATGTGAACCTAGTAAGTAGTCCACCTTAATTTGGCAAGCGTGAACAACCTGTTGATGCTAAAGGTGTGATATTCCTGCTAGTCCTGATAAAGACATCATACAACTTGCTACTAGTCCTGATAAAGACATCATACAACTTGCTACAGGAGGTGCAATTAAGTGAATGCCATTGACTTGTAGAGGTTGCATAATATCTACATAGTCTGGGGACCAGACCATATATCCATATTCTCATATATGGTCTGATTCCCAGACTAATATCAATACTCACTTAGCCAATGACATTCATGCATGTGACCAGAGCTCACCAAAAAAAACCCCACAGCTACCTATTCATGGATTGTGAAAATGTGATGGCCGAATGGAGAGGTCCTAAGGCAGGAATTTCATCATCGATTGAGATTGGGGCAGCTCAGGTATTGGCTATTAAGACTGGGCTTGGAATAAACTGAGGCTTCTAAGGCGGTATGTCACAACATACAGCAAAGGCACCAATTCTAACTCACTGGTGTTTCAGGTGGCTCAAATCATCAGGCGTCTGTCTGGATAGTGACAGTGAAATACAAAAGTTGCTAGTACATGGTTGCAGGGCTTACCTGGCATGAAAGGTTTATACCAGACTCTGTGCACATCTATATCACTGTTGCCGGGCACATCTATTTACATATCAACATGAAGTCAAAATTAGATCAAAAGCTATATTTTAAATGTTCTGTTAAAACCAAATTTCACAAGTGATAATAAAAACATTCTCTACACGAGAAGGTTGGTGGTATATAGGAATCAAAGGCGATGGTGGTGTAAAAAGCAAGGGAACAAGGCTTTTGATTGAAAAGGAAAAATGATATAGACCTATATTAGCAGCATGTTGTCATATTTAACTGTGCGTGCTAATATAGGTCTATTTCATTTTTCCTTTTCAATCAGAAGCTTTGTTCCCTTGCTTTTAACACCACCATTGCCTTTGATTCCTATATACCACCAACCTTCTCGTGTAGAGAATGTGTAGTGTCGCCAATGTACACGTTACACGCGTATTGTCAGTAGACTGGATGGTGCAGCCCAATCACGGGCAGCAGGCTATATTCAAGGACTCTGCACTCACACAAGCAATACACTTATATAGGAATTTACAGATGGACAGACTGACTGGCAACTATGACGTCATCTATAGAGCATGCACAATGACAGACAGAGAAGGACAGAGAGACTAGACATAGTCAACAGTACAAATATTACATTTCCTCCCTCCTTGCAAAGGCTGCTGCTACAAACGATCAGGTGGGCGTCGGTCCCTGGTAGACCGACGGAGTGGAACTGGATTTGGAATGGGTTCAGAAACTGCCTGGATTACAGCATCAGCTAGAGGTACTGAGATGTCAACCATGGGTGGTCTTTCCTCATCTCTTGTTGCAGCCTCCTCCTGACTGTCTGGAAGGTCAACTACTTCATCCTGCTGTGCTGCTGTAGTCTTCTTAGGGACTTGCGGCTCAGGTGTGGGTGACCGAGCCTTTACATGGTCTGTATGACGACGCACAGCTTGACCATCCTCCAGCTGTATCACCATGGACACAGGACCAGACATAGCGGTGACCACTCCTGGACCCATGTGGGAGAACCATGAAAATTACGTGCATACACCAAATCCCCATTCTGGAACTTGCGATACTTGGCATGTTGATCATGGGCTTCCTTCTGCAGCTCCTGTCTTTGAGTCACCTTGGGTGAGATGTCTGGATGCAAAAGGTCCAGGCGGGATCGTGGCCGCCGACCCAACAACATCTCCGCAGGTGAAAGTCCAGTTGTTGTGTGTGGTGTAAGCCGATACTGAAATAGAAATCTGGCCAGCCTTGTATCCAGATCTCCAGTGGTTTTCAAAATGGCCTCCTTGAAGGTCTGGACCACTCTCTCAGCTTGTCCATTAGACGATGGATGATAAGGAGCACTTCTCACATGCCTGATGCCATTTTTTTAAACAAATGTCTGGAATGCGGAACCATTATCTGAAACCACCATTTCTGGTAGACCATGCGTGGCAAAAAGGTTTCTCAATACTTTAATGGCCTGTTGAGAAGAAGGTGTTGTTACCACAGCCACATCTAACCACTTTGAATGCGCATCCACAACGACCATAAACATTTTCCCCAAAAACGGGCCTGCAAAGTCCAAATGAAGTCGAGACCATGGTCTGGCTGGCCACTCCCACGGGTGCAAGGGGGCCACCGCAGGTGCTTTACCATGTTCCTGACAAGCTTGACAACCTTTTACTTTGCCCTCTAAGTCAGCATCAATCCCAGGCCACCAAACAAAACTTCTAGCTAGTCCCTTCATACGCGTGATCCCAGGGTGAACATCATGCAGAGTACGCATTACAGCCTCTCTCCCAGCAGGAGGAATAACTACGCGATGCCCCCACAATACACACCCATCCTGCACGCTTAGCTCGCATATTCTCTCTGCTTGTATGGACGAAAAGTCGCATTGTTACTAGCGTGAGCCTGCCATCCAGTCAAAGCCATGTTTCTGACACGGGACAGAATAGGATCTTTATCCGTCCATGACTTTATTTCGGCAGCGGTCACAGGAGAGTCGCCTGTTCTGAGCGTTTCCAACATGAATATGGTGTCCCCGGGAACAGGCACATCTGCAGTACTCTCACTAAGTGGCAATCTACTGAAAGCATCGGCATTTGCTTGAGAATCACCAGACTTAAACACAATACGATAATTGTAGGCACTTAAAGTCAACGCCCACCGTTGTATTCTTGATGATGCCATCGGTGGTACAGGGCGTGTCTCACTGAAGAGATACTGTAGTGGTTTATGATCGGAGTAAATCGTGAAGCTTCTGCCCACAAGGTACTGATGGAACTTTTTAACCCCAAAAACGATCGCTAAGCCTTCCTTTTCTATTTGAGAGTATTTGGCTTCGGCAGGTGCTAAGGTACGGGACGCATACGCGATCGGCCTCTCAGATTCATCTTTCAGCTGATGAGACAAAACTGCTCCAAGCCCGTAGGGTGAAGCATCACATGAAAGGATTAACTCCTTTTCTGGATCAAAGTGGATCAACAGGCTGGAGGAGGACAGTTGCTGCTTTGCGTGGTTGAACGCCGCATCCTGTTCTGCCTCCCAGCACCAAGCAGCACCCTTCCGGAGCAGCCTATACAGTGGAGCGAGTATGTCAGCCATGTTGGGCAAAAACTTGCCGTAATAATTCAGGAGACCCACAAACGATCTCAGCTGCCCAACGTTCTGAGGTCTCGGAGCATCCTCTATGGCGCGTTTCTTCCCTTCCGCTGGACGAATGCCATCAGCTGAGATGTGGTGGCCCAGGTACTCAACAGAAGGAGCCATGAAGACGCATTTGGAGAGCTTTAAGCGTAGTCCATGCTCTTCCAAACGCGACATGACACGATCCAGCGTGTGAAGGTGCTCAGCTTCAGTTGAACCTGAAACGAGAATACCATCCAGATAAACAACCACATTGCTTATGTCCCTCAGCAGATTCTCCATTGTCCTTTGAAAAATAGCTGGCGCCGATGCGACACCAAAAGGTAGTCTGTTGTAGCGGTAGAGGCCTTTGTGCATGTGTCGTAATCGTGACGTATTTCTATGACTCGTCCTCCAGTGCCAACTGTATAGATATGCATTTGCAAGGTCCAGCTTCGAGAACATTTTACCCTTCCCCAGGGATGCCAGCAAATCGTCTATGCGAGGAAGAGGATAACATTCCAGGTTAGCTACACGATTGACCGTCAACTTGTAATCGCCACACAGCCTTATGCTGCCGCCACCTTTCACCACCGGTACAACAGGAGCGGCCCACTCTGAAAATTGTATGGCCTCAATCACCCCTAGTTTCTCGAGCCTCTCCAGCTCCTTTTCCACCTTCTCCCTGACAGCATATGGAACAGCTCGCGGCTTGAAAAAGAGGGGAGTAGCGGTCTCGTTTACATGGATCTTGACCAGAGTGCCCTTCAGCAGACCCAACTCATCCTTGAACAGCTCTTTATGCTTGCCCAGTATCTCCTGCAAGGTGCTTTGACTGCTGGTATGGAAAATTCCGCGATTTAGACAAGATGGAAAACGAAACTTACCAATCCAATCTCTACCCAGGAGGGACGGCCCATCTCCCTCAATTACCAGTAAGCCCAGATTGGCTTCTTGTTTCTGGTAACGCACCTGCACTGAAATTCGTCCCAGAATTCGCAGTCTTTCACCAGTATAGGTACGGAGCAACGCATTGGTGTGTTTCAAGGGAGGCCGCTCGTTGCATTTTTCTTTCCAAAGCGTCTTGTAGGTGACCTCGCTGATAACCGACGCGGCCGCACCTGTATCAACTTCCATTTCAAGACTAGCCTTATTAATCTCCATTGGAACTCTGAACGGCGCTAAGGAAACATCGCTCACGTTGAACAAGGTATACATGTCTTCCACGTCCTCGTCTTTCTCTAACGGCTCTGCGAGCAGATTTGTCAACTGTTTTCCAGCTCTATTACCGAACTGTTTTTTAACTGTTTGTTCCTTGCTGCGGCACGTTCTTGCCAGATGCCCCTTTTCACCGCATTTGTGGCACTCCACAGACCTGAAACGACATTTTGAAGCACTGTGCCTACCTCCGCAACGGAAACAAGGAGTAGGATGGTCGGCCGTTTGATCAGCTGTCGCCCTCCTTGGTTCCAGAGCGTTGACTGATGTACCCGCCCTTGAAATATCTTGTGAACTTTTCTCGGCGAGCTCGGCCGCCTGCGCCAGCTCGAACGCTTTCGTGAATGTTAGCTTCGGTTCGGCGAAAAGCCTGCGTTGGACTCGAACATCACGTAACCCGCACACCAACCTATCCCGTAACATCTCGTCTAACGAACCCCCAAACTCACAGTACTCGGAGAGACGGCGAAGCTCAGCGACAAACTGCCCCACTGTCTCAGTCTCTTTTTGGAAACGAGAGTTGAAATAAAACCGTCGCACGATACACGAAGATGGTGGTGTCAAGTGGTCCCGAACCAACTTCACAATTTCTTCGAAAGTCTTGTCGGCCGGCTTTTCGGGAGACACCAGGCTGCGAACCAGCTGATATATGTGAGCTCCACAGACGCTGAGCAAGATAGCGCGACGCTTCTCGTCCGTCTTGACGTCGTTTGCAGTGAAGTAGTGCATCAGCCGCTCGCAGTATGCCGGCCATTCTTCCGCTTCTTCATTGAACTGACCCACCGCGCCGTGGACTGCCATGTGTTTTTGCCCTCGTCGCCAATGTAGTGTCGCCAATGTACACGTTACACGCGTATTGTCAGTAGACTGGATGGTGCAGCCCAATCACGGGCAGCAGTCTATATTCAAGGACTCTGCACTCAGACAAGCAATACACTTATATAGGAATTCACAGATGGACAGACTGACTGGCAACTATGACGTCATCTATAGAGCATGCACAATGACAGACAGAGAAGGACAGAGAGACTAGACATAGTCAACAATACAAATATTACAGAATGTTTTTTCACTTGTTTCCAAAAATTTTTTGGTAGATTTGGTATTGTATTTTATTTTTTCTACGCGATCATGATTACTTTCATTGCTGCGACACGTAGATCTTGCCATCTGCAGCCCCCTTTCCGGCATATTAATAGTATCTGCTCTTCCAGGGCGCATCAGTAGCACAAACGAAAACATAGTTCCACCTTTTAATTTAATGCATGCATGCATGCATGTGTAACAAGCTGGTTAATCCAATAACCGGCGCTTGCGCAGTTCCTTGGCGTCTGCCGACTATTCTAGAACGGTGTCTCCGACAGGTCGTGTGACCTGCCTATATATAATGACTCGATGTATTTTTGTATCTGGTTATATACTTGCATAGTAAATTGCTGCTACTACTATTTATCCTAATTGACCACTTACACTGGCGTAGTCGGCACGAGTATGTCCGGGAAGCCGTTACTCCTGCCGGAGGTATTTAGTGGCGAGTCTCAAAACTGGACTGAGTGGGCAGAGCATTTTGAGAGTGTAGCGACTGTAAATAAGTGGGACAGCGACGACGATAAACTGAAGTGGCTCAAGGTACGGCTCACTGGCAAAGCGCGGACGGCCTGTTGGAATTGTGGGAAGAAGGGGCACATAGCTCGGAAGTCTTGGAATCGTCAAAAAGCAACAGGGTCAGGGAAACTCCAAACCCTCGGGCCGGCCACGAGGGGGAGGATACGTAAAGGCCCAAGAACTGCAGGAAGTTATACGGTAACTGTACCTACTCTGTCTGTCTCTAGTGTTGCTAGTTTTAGCGTGCATGGAATGATTGGTTCTATTCCCCTTGAACTCCTGGTGGACACGGGTGCGGCTGTTTCACTGCTGAGTGCAAGTGCATGTTTGGAAACGAATCAACAACACAGAGGCTCACATTGTGCTGCAACAATGGAACGGAAAAAAGTTCGTGGGTGTTAATGGCACCCCGTTGTCTGCTAAGGGGTATGTGCATACTTGGTGTGCTTATTGGGGGTACTGAGTTTGAAGGGAGTTTTGTGGTGTCGGATGGTCTTGTGGTTGATGCTATTGTGGGGCTGGACTTCATTCAAAGGCATAACTGTGTCATTGATTCAGGAAAAAAATTGCTCAGATTCCCAGCTGTTAACTTGTCTGTAGGGTTGCATGGCATTCGTGCTGCTGCAGATAAGAACACCACCAAAAACATGGAGTCTGTTGGATTGGTTACAATGCAGAAGATACTGGTCCCTCCAGAAAGTGAGATGGAGTTGATGGTTAAGGCTGCAGGTAACGTGACAGAAGGTGTGTGGATGGTAGAGAATAATTCAGCATCAATTCATGGGGTCATGGTAGCCAGAGCTGTTGCATGTCCTAAGGATGGGCTAATTCTCATTCGTGTTATTAATCCTCGCCACTGCAGTATACACCTGAAAAAAGGGGTGGAGCTTGCCAAGATGGAGCTTATTGAACAGGACTGCATATCGACTGTTTCAGCTTCAGGGAAACGAAAAATCGAGGGAGTTTCATCCGTTGACCAGGAATCCCTGTGGTCACTTGCGTCAAAAGCGGGAAAGCACCTGAATCCGCAGGAGAAAGAGCAGTTGTTTTTGTTGTTACTGGAGAGTAGGGTTGAAGCTTAAGCCAACGGAATGCAATTTTTGCCAACAGCAAGTCGTGTTTTTAGGGCATATTGTCTCGGCCAGTGGTACTGCATGCTACTGACACTGCGAAAACTGAAGTGATCGCAAAATGACCAACTCCACAGGCTAGGTGTGACGTGCAGCAGTTCCTAGAGCTGGCAAATTATTACAGGAAATTAATTCATCAAGGATTTTGGTACCATGGCCAAGCCTCTGCATCGCCTAACAGAAAAAAACGCAGCTTTCACTTGGACTGACGCGTGTCAGCATGCATTTGATGAGCTTCGTAAGTGTTTAACAACCTCTCCCATCCTAGCTTATCCAGATGCTGCTGTAGCAGGCGCAGTTACAGACATGCACTTTCAGACCTGCAGCACAGAAGAGATGCGCCACCTACAGTCACAGTCACATGCAGGACCCAATCATTGGGCCAGTTTAAATGCCATTCGAGATGGATCCGAAGGTAGCCTTCTCCCGATGAGCTAAGTGTATTAGGGAGGGAAAGTAAATGGCTTTTGAAAAAATGGGATTGTCTTTGTCTGAGGAATGGCTTGTTGTGGAGAAAGGATTTTAGAGCATGAGAATGCATTTCAATCAGTTGAACTTAATTGCCTTATTTGCTGCATGATGAGGTATTGAAGGATCTATATACATGAAGGAGCGGTAGGAGGACACCTTGGAGAGGGGAAAATGCTGGGAAACTTAAGGAACGTTTTTATTAGCCAGGGTGCAATGAGGCAGTAGGAGAATGGTGCAAAGGATGTACTATAGATGCGCAACAAGGAAATCGTCTCCTCCAAAACGAAGAGCAAATCTCCAGACCCTTAGAGCAGGCTATCCTATGCAAAATAGTTTGTGTTGACATAATGGGTCCCCTACCTGAAACAGAAAAAGGAAGCAAATACGTCTTAGTAGCAGCGGACCGTTTCACTAAATGGGTAGAGGCGTATGGCATTCCAAATCAAGAAGCTGTTACCGTAGCGGTAAAGCTGGTTGATGAGGTGTTTGTCGTTTCTCTCCCCCTGAACAGGTCCATTCTGACCAAGACAGGCTGTTGAATTCCTGCTTCTAAAGGAAGTCTGTAACCTGCTGCAAATTAAAAAGACCCACACCCCCCCCCCCCACCCCCTCCCTACAGACCTCAGGGGAACGGGATGGTGGAGCGATTTAATCGCACCTTACTCGACATATCATGCTGGCTACTGCTGTCGGGGATCACCCGTCTAATTGGGAGATACATATCCATAAGCTGTGTTTTGCATACAATACAAGTGTCCACTCCACTACAGGGTACAGCCCGTTCTTTAATTCTGACGTTCG
>OY811985.1:4255418-4310418 GCA_963681505.1 Eunapius fragilis | reverse complement strand
ATTCGTAATGGGACACACACTTGCATGCATGTAAAGGTAAACAATTTAAAGTTATAATGATGCAATTGAAAGTTTACAAATGTTCTTTGATACATGCAGTCACACATGCATGGATAGACATCAGATTATAAAATTGTACCGGCACTCAATGAACTGGGATTGTACTCAGGTTAGCCAATTTTTGTTTAGTTTTAAAATAAACTGTGAACATAGACATCATTGCACCAACATGGACACGAACAAGTCTGCATGAATAATGTCACAGGTAGGCCCCTGTTTGAAGTTCTTTGAATAATATTGTCTTACCAACAGACTTGAATTGGTGAGTGTGAAAGGAGAACTCATAATGCATATTACATCCACATGCATGCATGCACGCAGTGTGCATTGCGCGGGGCAGGTATATGTAATACATACGCTAGCGCTAGGGAGGTCTGCAAACGCGCGGAACCTATGGCTGGCATGAGGACAATATGGAAATAGTCGACAACAGATTGTTTACTTTGCCAGGCACAACGAAGCGGCGCGCTCAAGTGAATTACATTTCAGGTAAGGGCGCCTTCAGCGGTGAATCGCATTAGAGGGCAACGTGGTTGGTTTGTTAAGACCACGGACTGTTTATTTAAAGAGCAATGAATGTGCCTTATTTTCCGTATCTTTGAGGTGCGATTTTTCCGTATCTTCGAGTCCCTACTGTACCTTTATCTGATTGTGGGATACTTGTTGAGGTCTCTATTTTTTATTACATACAGGGATGAAAAAGTACATGGTATCTCCCAGCTACAGTACATGTAGCTAGGTGATGAAGAGAAGCTTACTGTGACCACCCAAATATTGTACTGACACCTGTGCTCTCTTCAGGATAGTGGATGGCCTGTAAAAAGGTTGCTCTAGTTGTGAGTTCTATCTCTAAGCACTGTGTATGTGCATGTCCCAACTACCTCCTCCCCTCTGAAGGGCTTAGTGCAGGAGAGGACGTGTGGGCACTCTGCCTTTCGTAGGGGAGGAGGGGCATGGGACTAAGCCCTTCAGAGAGGAGTAGGGGGTTGGGGCATATAAATATACAGAAGGGGTTGGGAAGTGTAGAGGCAGTAAGCTTTCAAAGGATACTACTACATCCATTGTCCCTCCCTACATGTATGATCAGATGATAAGGGTAATGTGATTGTAAGAATGAGGTCACTGTTATCAGCTAGCCTGAGAAAACAAGAAGTACCTTTCACAATTATACTTTTAAAAATGCTTTTTTATTTGCATCTTGCATTTGTTTTATCATGAATGTGTTCCACCTCTACACATTGTATGTGTGTGTGTATGTGTGTGTGTGTGTGTGCGTGTGTGTGTGTGTGTGTGCCTGCGTGCTTGTGTATCTGCGTATTGCTTGCTTGCCCGTACCTTATGTACTGGCCCACCCAAGCAATCCTACCGACAGCTGCTGCACATGTATGACCAGTGACAACAGCCAAACTGGGTTGAGCAAAACAGCACCCAGGTCCCCTGGTTGTTCAGATTGGGAAACCTCCCCACGCCTATAGATACAACCATGTATTTGCCCACAGCTTTAAATACCTTCCTACTCATCTGATATGTAACACTATTCCCTGTACTCTTCTTAATTCTACAAGTGCCCCAGATGCCCAGGATGAGGTGGTACTTGGTACAATGCACACATGTTGATGTGGTGTGAATGTGCTACATGTAACAGAATCGATTCTGCACTAAATTATTTACACCACCATTCTTTCACCTTCTCCCAGATGTGTGTGTATGTGTGTGTGTGTGTGTGTGTGTGTGTGTGTGTGTGTGTGTGTGTGTGAAATGTTGTCCATGCCATTGGGAATGAACCATTGACAATATTACCCTCTTCCCACTCAATAGATTATCGTCCACTATGGCAATGAGGAAATAAGAAATCCTGTGCAGCTGTCATTGGAAGCTATAGGAGCAATTTTTTTAAACTAGTTCCATTCTTATTGCCTTCTTGTGAACATATTTATAAAGTTTTATGGTTATTGACTTAAGTTGTTATTGATATCTTAAAAGCACACTTACAATGTCATGGAGACATGCGGCATTTTTTGGGTAGGTTAGCCTTCTCAAGCACAGGCAGATCTTTTTTGTCACCCCCAGTGACTCCATTGTTTTGGTATAGACTAAAGCTCTTCAAAGGGGAGGAGCCATTTTTGCTACAAATGAAACAATCAACAAGCTGCAATGGTGACAATACATTTTGCTCCACCTTTATTTCAGAAAAACATAGACATGAACATGATGTCACTGAAATAGTTATCGTTCTACACTCTGGGACCTTGGGACTGTTGGACATCATGATTTTAGTTCATCACATTTGACACTACAATCATCTGAATGTGTGTAGCTGTGTGCTTTGTGTATGTACGTGTATGTGTGTTGTGTGAATATACATGTGCATGTGTGATATGTGATGTGTGTATAGTGATATACATGTGTGCATGTGTTTACATGCATGAACAAATAATTCACATCAAGCCAGCTTCTGCTCACCTCGCTGTACAGTATGAGCTTGTTGTTAGGAAGCAGCCCATTGGCCTCGTCTGATGAACGTCTTGAATCCTCCCAGTCATTTCCTAGGGACAAAGCTATATACCCTCTGACCAGAAGAGCTATAACATATGCACAATGCACCCACACCTAACACACACAAAAACACACATACACATGCGCATAGTCGACGTGCACATACACAAACACACACACACAGAACATACACCAAAAGAAGCTCCATCAGTCACCTCCTCCCCCTCCACACCTGGCTAAACACACACCACTAGGCTACTACACATCTCTATCACACATCCATGTAGGGTCTACTTCATAGTTGCGACATCTCTTCCTGATGTGGAAAATCTTGATGAGGGGACCAATCCCTGGTAGCGATTGCCAGCCAGTTTCCATTGTGGTTCCACTTCACACACATATTGTGGGCATGGTTAAATATAGAAAGGATTGTGTAAAAGTGAAACTGAGCTCTTATGTTATCCAGCAAGAATATCATTGCACAGTTCTCAGCCATGACCACATGTGCATAATGCTCATGGTCACACTCAGAATACAAATGGGCTGGGCACCCTAGTGACCCATGTGACCCACGTACAGCGTGCAGATACTCAGTCCAGCCCTGAGGTCCCAGTGTTTCACTGGTAGCTGGTAGACATTGTGTGTGTGTGTGTGTGTGTGTGTGTGTGTGTGTGTGTGTGTGTGTGTGTGTGTGTGTGTGTGTGTGTGTGTGTGTGTGTGTGTGTGTGTGTGTGTGTGTGTGTGTGTGTGTGTGTGTGTGTGTGTGTGTGGCTACGTGCTTAGTATGTACATGCATATTTTGTGTTGGTGTGAATATACATGTGCATGTGTGGTATGTGATGTGTGTATAGTGATATACATGTGTGCATGTGTTTACATGCATGAGCAAATAATTCACATCAAGCCAGCTGCTGCTCACCTCACCGTACAGTATGAGCTTGTTGTTAGGAAGCAGCACATGGTCTCGTCTGATGAACGTCTTGAATCCCCCCAGTCATTCTTAGGGACAAAGCCACATACCCTCTGACTCTGCATGACCAGAAGAGGGATAACATGCACACAAATGCATACACATATTCTCAACAGACACATAGCTCCCCTTGCTAGAGAGGTCCAGCTTGATGATACTTGGGCTATTGAGCCCCACTTGATAACATGCAGAAAAATTAAAAACACACAAATACACACATACACTGTACTCCACACACATGCACACACACACAACACACAACACACACACACACACTCACACACACACACAAAACGTACATGTACATGAAAAAACACCTCTATCTTGAGAGGTCCAGTTCCAATCTATTGTCAGACCAACTTGCCCAAATACCCACTTGAGTGGATGAAACAGGTGAAACAAATGAACACACAAATATAACACACACATGCACACTCACATACATCAGCCGTGCCCAATCCCTCACTAGCACATCAGCTAGGTGAGTGTGGTCCAGTCCTCGTGTGAGGCATCTTCCTGCTTCTAACTCTGCAATGTGGCAATAGCTCAGAAAGACATCACACAACTTATGGTGGCGTACCACAACATCAACTCCATACAACATCAACTCCATGCCGACAGGTAGCTGCATGATGGTCGAGAGGGTTGAGTGCCACATCAGGGCAAAGAGCACATGAAGTGCCTCTGGAAGTGTCCGATTGCAAGCCAAAACACCACTTAACCACCAGTTGGTTATTGTTTAGAGCTCGCCTTTGGAATACGAGTATTGCTTATTCTGAAACCCAAGTCAAACTGTGTGGGCAAACTGACCATAATCCATACACTATTGATTGCAATAGGCCTACACTTGACACGTACGTGTGTGATCGATAAATGTACAGGACTGGTGCCGGTATTGTACTGGGCTGATGTATTGAATGTACTGGACTGGTGTGATGTATGTACTGGACTGGTGTGTGTAGTATGCACTGGACCACCTCACATAAACTACATGGACTTAAATGGCAGACTTTGCATTTGGTGATATCAAACATCCTCTGTGTGTGTGTGTGTGCATATGGTGTGTGTGTGTGTGTGTTGTGTGTGGGTGTGTGTTTGTATTTACATGTAAATGGTCTCACTGGATGGAGCCTTGATAATGGCAGTGAAATTATTTCTACCCTATCTCAAAAGATTTGGCCACTGGATATGCTGAGCTATTCACACACATGACTTCATATTTACCCATGGTTTCAGAACTTCAAATGTAAAAATCTGAGGATGGTACACTGAGCACTTGGTGTCATTTGAAGTAGGTTTCTGGATCTTAGTGGCTTGGGCAGCGCCACTTTCAAAAGGCAATCCAGTATGTATAAGTCCAGTACATGCAACAACTGGTGTGTTGTATGTATTGGACCAACTAACATAAATTCCATGGTGCTAAATGGGAGACTTTGCATTTGGTCATAGCAAACATCCTGTGTGTGTGTGTGTTGTGTGTCGTGTGCATGTGTGATATGTGATGTGTGTATAGTGATATACATGTGTGCATGTGTTTACATGCATGAGCAAATAATTAACTAACACACATGAAGCCAGCTGCTGCTCACCTAACAGTACAGAAGCAGTCCATTAGCAGAAGAGCGATAACATATGTACAATGCACACACATCTAACGCACACAAACACATGCACATATTCTCAACAGACATATATTCTCAACAGACATATGCACACCCACACACAATGCGTATGATCTAACTAGCTCCCCTTGTATATGATCTAGCTCCCCTTGCTAGAGAGGTCCAGCTTGATACTTGGGCTATTGAGCCCCACTTGATAACATGCAGAAATGTTATAAAAACACAGAAATACACACATACATACTCCACACACACATACACACATACACACACACACTCACAAAACAACGTACATGTACATGAAACACCTCTAGCTTGAGAGGTCCGTTCCAATCTATTGTCAGTCCAGTTTGCCCAAATACTAGACTACTGAGACCTATGTGAGTGTATGAAGTAAGTGACACAAATGAACACACAATTACAATATCCACATGCACACACACACATTCACACACATGCACATGCACACACATGCATCCATGTGCTTTGACATTCACATGCATATACACATGTGCACACATGCACACAAGCACACACAAGCACACACATACATATGGCACCAACACTTTTGTGATGGAAACTGATCCAACAACTAGACAATCTCTGTTTACTATCACACAGTTAGGCCTATACCGTTGTATAGGCAGGCTGGTTGTAGGCTATTTCAAATGTTGTGTAGTTCTTAGTTTGGCGGGGTCTGGTAAATGTATAAGATATTATTGAGTCCAGTCTTAAGCGTATTGCGGGGTCTGGTAAATATGTAAGATATTATTCAGTCCAGTCTTAAGCGTACGGCACCCCCCCCCCCCCCCCCCTCACTTTTCGTATCGGACCTGAAGCGGACAGCAACCCCTCTTCCCCCCCCCCCCGCTTTTCGTATCGGGCCTGAAGCGTACAGCACACAACACATGCACACACACCCGAGCACACGCCCTGCTTTTCGTATCGGGCCTGAAGCGGACAGCACCACCACCACCCCCCCCCCCCCCCCCCCCCCCCCCCGCTTTTCGTATCGCGGCAGTGACGTAGTGTGATGTTAAGCGCCCGGTGTGGTGGGGGGGTGTTGTCGGCTTCTGGCCCGGGCCCGATGGGGGGGGGGGTATCTGCTCATGCGTTCGTTCGTTGACGCGATAATTAATTATCTCTCGTCTATTTCGGCCCCCCTCAACCCTGCGCCCGGGGACATATGTCCCCCACCCCTCTCTCTAGCTCTACGCCACTGTATCGCGGGTCTAAACCCCCCTTTTGGAAAATTCTGTATCCGCTCCTGGAGAGGGTGCTCCGTGTGCTTTTGAGCACCCTGTAACCGTTAGTTATTAATTATAACGACAACGTATTTGCTGTGCCAAAGGCCCCCACTTTTTGTATCGGACTTGAAGCGGACTGCATCTCCCCCCCCCTCCCACATACACACACACACACTTTTCGTATCGGACCAGAAACGGGCCCTCCCCTCCCCCAGAGATTATATATATAATCTCTGCCTCCCCCCCCCCCCCCCACCTTAAGCAACCCCCTCGCTGAAATTCTGGATACGCCACTGTATATATACTACGTGTGTGGGTCAAGCTATGGTTGTTACGCACATGTAGAACGCCTATAAGCACCTCAGATGTAACATACCTGAGTGAGTCACACAGTGGCAGAGCCCGTATTAAAACGTCCATTACGTCATGCAAGTGGAAGAATTAATAATGGGACATTCAGTACCTAACACCACTGAAGTGACTCTGGAACCTTGAAAAGTAGAGGAAAGAGTGTTTTATGGTATCTGGCCCCTTCCTCGATGATCTGGCTAACATTTTAATCACTGATTCTTACTGCAACTATCACAGATCCTGAGAAAAATGCACAAACATCTTGACAAAACCCAAATTTCTACACAATTTCTACATGTGTCTATGGACGTGTTGTTTTAGGGCCATGGAACCTACAGATAGACCCTGAATTTTTTTGTTTCATCAATAAAGCATAGTGAAAGATGTTCTTAACTATATTTTTGACCGCTTTCCATTTTTCTGACGATTCCTGATTTATACTGAACAGAAATGCACTTTGTTCCATACATGTCAATGGACGCGTGCGCGGAAAATTAACGGACGTTTGCATTGACGCGTCAGGAATACGTAATGAGCGTCCGAAATTTCTGGTAATGATGTATTTTTGTATCTGGTTATATACTTGCATAGTAAATTGCTGCTACTATTATATCCTAATTGACCACTTACACATATATGTATTCCTGTAACTTATAGATCCAGATAGCAAGAACGTCAACTTGCGTGATCATGACAGATTTAGAATCTCGTGGCCATGCAATTTTGTTGAGGCCATAGTGTCCATCAAAACATCATAACAATTTATAATTACCCAATTACATGCAATATTAATTCATTTATATTCAATCGTACAATTATAGTACATATTCTTTTTGCCCCGCCTGAAGGCACGCCCCTGTCTGCCGCCATGCACGGCCTCGCGGGTAAGTGGAATATCTTCGATAACCTAGTCCTCCAGGATAAGGAGCGAATGCTCCTGGAGGTGCAGCAGGTGGAGCGTACACTGTTACAATAGGTGGTTGAGCTAATGGAGGAGCGATCGACGAATGAAGGACCGGCGAATTGCGACGACTGGGAGGTCGTGGAGGGGCGGCGACTACTGGAGGGACGAATGGAGGTCATGGAGGAGAGGCGAATACTGCAGGCGGGATGAATGGAGGTCGTGGCCCGGAGCGACTCCAACATATATATGGGACAGTGTCCAGCTAAGTCACCCTTATGATACTTCTTCAAAATTTCCAGAACAAGCAAAAGAAAAGTAACGCTCGCATTGAAATATATGGCTAATTATAAATTCAGTGCCTAATAACTTTGTGATGGATAGTCCGATTTAGGATGCGTAAGGACCATTTGACAGAAGCTCATGGGTGTTCAAGGAAAATCAAAAAATTTGAAAACTTGAAAAACTAGCCAGAAGGGTGATTCTGCTGGACACTGTCCCATATATATATATATAATTATACATATAATATTATAATTATATATAATTATATAATATATATATATATGGGACAGTTCACGCGAAAATTGCCTATCGCGTATATATATATAAAGTTATAAAAATGATTCACTTTGAAATCGATACATCTCTCGAACCGTAAATGCTATTGACTTCCTATTTTCAACACTTCATACTACATCATTTCTCTCTGGTAAAATAAATTTTGGGCTCTTGCATTAGCTTCGTGCCAGTGTTGCAACGTCCGATACCCCTTGGGGTTCAAACTGGCCATATCTTTCGGCAGGACATCTCAATTAACTTCAAATTCGGTTTATACGCAGAGGGGTCCTGTACCTGCCTCCTTTCTTGTGAACTAAAGTGTGTTACATAATGTACTGCTGGTATCCATTCTAAGCACATGTAGAAGCCATCAGTTATAAATGTGATTAATACAGCGATGCCCTGGGAAGGGACCGCCTCCTTGTAAATTTGTACAATCAAGATATAGGAAGCAGCCAATAATAATGTTAAGGACTGCCTCCTTTGTATAGGTGAACACCATATATGGACTCTACCCAGGTGTGAACCAAAGATGCAGATAATCACGCCCTTACCATGCAACACGCACATGCATCCCATACCACGCCTCCCATTTCAAAATGGCATACGTCAGGTAGTGGGCACCACTTATGTAAACTGACGTACTAATAAACAGAACAGCAAGTTACTATGAACTGTTCAATAACAGAAGTTACCACTCACAGCTGACATGCTAAGTGGGATTTCTATTTGCCACGGGAGCAGGTCCCCCATATACATACAAAGACAGAAGGAGTGTGCAGTGCCTTAGACTGGCCAAAATTTCTTCCTATTAGGGTGGAATGCTTTGATCCTTGTTATTTTATATACTGGACTAACCTATATCATATAGGAAGCCCTACAATGAAGGTCTGTCTCTCTGAATACCATATATGGAGTCAACCTAGGTGTGACCAGATGACATCTACATGAGCAAGTTTATAAAAAAAGAACTCTTCAGCATACCAGTACCTGATAAATTATGAACCTTAGAATTAGTAAATAATGTCTGATGCACGTAGATGCTAAGTGGATGCCTATTTGTCATGGGAACAGGTCCCCCATATATCTCCATTTGGTTTATGAGATATATGTATTATCCACTCAAAGGTGGGGGTGTCATGAGCCCCAGCTCACTCATTGTTGCCTGCTTTTGACATATACCAAGCTTCAGTGGCAGTGGCAGAAAGAACATGAAACCTCTATATGCTTGCAGTGCGTACTTTACCAGAATATGTCCCCAACCTCACTATTGTCTGAAAGAGCCTTTGCCATCTGAATCAACTGTTTACTGAGAGCGTCTAGTGATTTCGGTTCATCTGGTACCAGTTCTGTGAGAAGCCATTAAGGACACACCTAGTTGGTATGGTATTCTTTTTATTTTTCTAGGTTAAAGTTAACACAAGACACCTGTTTACGCTGGCACAAACACTCACAGCAACAACAGGGAAACTTTGAGCTTTGATTGTAGCATGGCCATGAGCTCAGCATGAGTAACTTTCAAGTGTCTCTCGCAGCCTATAGACCAATTGATGAGTGGTCTTCACTAACTACAACATGCTCAGTTCCATCCTCATTGAACAAGTTGGACAAGCTCCCCGTAAAGCTATCAGGTCATCGATATCTCCTGTGTGACGGGCTGAATCAATAGCTTTAATGGTCATATGGCATTTGCGGGCAGAATACAGTAGCCTAGTGAACGTCCACAGTACAGGATAGTGAGGTGCAGCGGTCCTAATTACCCTCAGTGGACTGGAGGATCACAATAAATGAGATGGCCTAGATGCTCAGAGCTATCGTGGTAAACATGGCCACACCCTGAATTAAAATCATCAAGCCCTTCTCGAAGATCTTCAACAGACATTTGGAACAGTGACTTTGTGCTCAACACTATAGCTACTTCGCATGAGTGAGAAGGCGACACTCGTTTGTACATTTCCATTTCAGTGGTCACATGTATTCTTATCTCTTTCCCCTATCTCCTTTGTGCATGCTCCTTCAAGGCAATCATTGATTCAGGTCAAGGTACCCGCCGGGCCTCCCCTAGGTTTGGGAAAACGTGCGCTAAATTTGCACAGCAATTAATCCATCAGCGTATGCTTTAATTCCTGCTCTTTATTATAAGGCGGAGGTTATTTTGGTAGGGATAAAACGTTGCAGAAGATCTGTTCACTGTTCTACTGGCAGGATATGACCAAAGTGGGAAACAGCATGTCCTAACATGTGATGCGCGTGCCAAAAAAACAAACAGGAAATTAGGCCACTCCAAACTGGACTCTAGTTTCCCGTCCCCGCCCGCATGCTAAATAGCCGACCGCCTAAAACTTGTATTATTGCTTATTAAAGACATACTTTTGTATTATTTGAATAATTAATAAACTGATGTCAACTTCAATAAATGGTCTGCTTATTAAAAATCCTGCACCATTTTGGCTAGGCTATTATAATAGCGACGATGGTTTTAATAAGCGTCAATGTTTTTGATGTTTGTTGCAAGAAGACTCTGCTAACGTGGACAGTGCTAGAAACACATGATGATACACTCACTGTTAGCACCTTCTATGAAACTGTAAGCGAAGAAAGGTATCGCGCGGGTGCAGTGCCATCCTAGGAAAGTCGGCAAGCATGTTTTTTGTATGTTTATTCAATCTTAAAAACAGCATAAGTTTTTAATATAGCCGCCGATCTTCCCGGAATGACACTCTAGAGGCGCACGTGCTTATTTATGATTTATTCTGTACTGTGATGTAAGGTCTGGGCATCGAAATTAATCATATTCACAATAATACAATAATACAAATACACCGCCCGCCCGCATCATATTTTCGAGGAAGGGTGGACGGGAAACTAAAGTCCAGTTTGGACTGGCCTTATAAATATCAGGCTTAATTCTGCAGAATTACATCCGATTCTTGTGAGTATGGATGGTACCAAGTTGGAATTGATATCGTCGGTCCCTTGACGTTGACACCCAATGCAATGGAAGAAACAGGTATAGTGATTTAATATTTACTTCTATTCTGTGCATGCACATAATGTCCTCTCCCTCCCCCTTGGCATAAAGGTGTTTGGTTACATGTACCAACTATTTCTCTAAATGGCCTTAGGCTCAAGCACTTCAATCAAAATGTGCCGACGGTGTAGCGATGTTTATCTCTTCACTCATCGCTAGGCTTGGGTGCATGCTTTAATGTACGCATTCTGGCCAAGGTCGTGAATTCGTTAATTCTCTTAAACGAGAAGTTGTTCTTATATACAGACAAGAATCAAACATCGCATAGCGAGTGCCTATAGCATCCACAAACCAACAGATTGGATGAAAGAATGAACGAAACAGTGGCTAAGGCTCTTGTGAAGTACATAAATGCAGAACAAAATGACTGGAATGAGGCAACGACAAAGTATACACCATTTTATCTATATAATGTGGACGAGAAGCAATCCTTCCTGTACAGAAATGTGATCTGTTTATACCTAGAAGGACTTGGAGCAACAAGGAGTGAATTTGGCATTGTAAGGACTGCACTGAAGACTCTTGCTTAGCATTACTAATCTCAGATTATAGTTATGCTAAGCAAGAGCCTTCAGTGCAGTATAAGTTCAAATTGAACTTATGCATGCATGCATGTAAATATATATATTTATCAGCTGCATATACAATCTCACTTGTAACACTTTGAAATGATTTACACTTGCCATGATGAGCTCATTAAAAGTGCAACAGAAACTAATTTATGAGACTGAATATTATTTTTAAAAGGAGAGAGGACGGCTGGTCCTAGGGGACATGATACATTGCGTCTCGCATGAGTTTATTAGCGCTATATGCATACATCACTGTACATTTTATTCAACATGAAAGCATGACATAACGGTACAACTGATGCAGCTGCATATATAGGCCTAAAATTAATTAATGCTGCGTGTCAAGGAGCTACGGGTATCTGCTCGTAACGTAGCATAAAGCCATCGTTTGGTTCAGTTGAGTTGAGGCGTGATGTGAAGTTTATTAACACTGCAGAGATCCCGCGAATGACGAAGGCTCCCTCCCTTCCTAGTGTGCACAACGTGGTGATCGGGAAGGAGTTGGTTCCGTCGCTACCGCTCACTTCAGCATCGTCACCTTGGGCATTACAACCGAGGTCGAGTGCGAGTATAGTCAAAACGAAGTCGCATTCGGGATCTACCCAGACCTTCCACGAGCAGTTTGTGTTTGGTCCGTATGGTAATGGGTGCTGAGGCGAAGTTATAATGCCTGTTGGTCTCTTCAGCTCAGACATTGGGCCGCACTGTTGCCCTATAGCGATATAGCTATTAAATTCATCTAATTAAAATTCAAAAAGATTGTACTAATATTCTTATATCAATACAACAAAGATCAGCTTCGTGAAACTACATGCGTAAACAAACTATGACGTAACAAACACAACTAAAAGCAAGCAAGCAAGCAAGCAAGAATAAGGTTTTACCTTATATAATATAGCACATAAAAGTGTACACACCGCTGTGGTCCGTTGTCACAGGAAATTCCATCGCTAGTAAATTGTGTCGCGGCGACAATATTTCCCAACAAAAATCTGTGCGTTAATTAAATGTAGCGACCACATTTCCTCAGGAATTAAATTCCGTCGCCAGGAAATTCTGTCGCGCGCATGAAACATGCATGTTACGTTTCATGGGACCTCACAGCTTTCCAGTAATGAATTAAACATGCAGGCAAATACAAGTATATCTAACCCCATAACTGTCATAAATTAAAGCACTTTCCACATGATATATAGGGCTCAAGAGAGCTCAAGTCTCCAGATTCTAGTAAATAATCATGCAACCGTCGAACTAGATGTAGAACATGCAGATGTCGATGTCGGAAGAAGAATCCATGTATACGTTGGTGCAATGTAGGAAAAAGCTGATGTTACAAACACTGTACACTTCTGACGCAAGAAACTTGTACGGCGAACAGCCGGAGGAATCAGATAAGCAAAAGCACGCGCATGTCATATTTTTAATAACTATGTGCTCAATTAGCACATTGTTAATTAAGAATATGACATGCACGTGCTGATCTAGGTCTATGTTTCCTTGCTTTTTACACCACTATAGCCTTTCATTCCTATATGTCACCAACTTTCTTGTAGAGACAGTTTTATCTCTTGTTCGTTCTTTAAAAAAATTGTACAAAGTAGTAGGAATTGGGGGCTGCGTGGCTGGCCCCAACATTTAAAAGTAATTGGGACAGTGTCCAGCAAAATCACCCTTCTGGATGGTTTATCAAGTTTTCAATTTTTTTGATTTTCCGTGAACTCCAAGAGCTTCTATCAAATGGTCCTTACGCATCCTAAATTGGACTATCCATCATAAAGTTATTAGGCATTGAATTTATGATTAGCCATACATTTCAATGCGAGCGTTACTTTTCTTTTGCTTGTCAAAATTTTGAAAAAGTATCACAAGGGTGATTTTGCTGGACACTGTCCCAATTATTTTTATTATATATATATATATATTATATATATATATATATATAGCCCATATGGGTGCAGCCTGTAGTCCCAAAGTCGCCAAAAAGAGGAAAAAAAAAAACAACAAAAACAACAAAAAATACATACTTACCTGTCAGAAATGTGACGTAGCGTAACGTAAACGATGACTGCGAGACCCCCGTTTTGGTTGAGACCAGCTCCATATACAGATGGCGACCAGTACTGTAGACCGTTTGAAAGTAGCGGCCAGCGTTACTGCTACAGTAGACAACAAGGACCGGGGATGTGTTACTTGGGCCGTCATATACAGAAAGGCAGTCCCTTTCATCAATAGTGAAGACCTGATTCATTATCATTCCTAGAGCAATTTTTCGGTTGGTGTCAGTTGAGATCATCCAGGCGCACCGCCTATCATCCACCAACGATCCATTTGCAATTGAAAAATTCGACCCTCCATTCTCCGGAAATGCTATAACTCCACTCGTCTGGTGTAGAATATCACCGCAAAATTCAGTCGCTGCATACGTGTGCAAGTGTGCGTGGTTAAAAAAATTTAAAGTAAAATTTCATCGCATATCTACCAAGTCATCAACACCTATTGGCAGTTGCATGCTCACAGACTAATCTGACTTGATCGCTAGTTGTGTGTGTGTGACCTATGCATGCAGCAAAAACCCCTCCTTTCGCTGCATGTGTGACATGTAAGTATATATACAATGTGTGCGCGCATTGCTGAAGAGATCATGCTATATTGAGATCGGGATCTACGCTTCCACTGCATGCACATGCACCTCGTGTGAGTGCATTACCTTTCTCACAGCACAGTCCGTACCCACCCTCGGTACATTGGCAGAGGTTGACGTCGCTGATGTAAGTCCCGTTGTTCATGCACTGAAATGGGCAGGTCATGTTCTCCGTAAACACGAAGGGCTGCAGGCACGTCTGGCTGCTGCAGCACCTCTCCTCCACGTCCCTGTATTGAACTCCACACGTGCAGTCTCTGTAGCCTCCTACTGCCCTTTGGCAGGCGAGCTGAGCAGTCCCCAGCGAAGACCATCCAAGAAGAAAGGAGGCAACTATGACCTGCAGAATGTTCATTTCAATTTTGTATAGTAAATTGGACCTGGTTGTCAGCTAAAGTAAGGATCTATATGTATTCTATGTGCTGTACAACTAGCTAGCCCTTATATATGTAGTCCATTCAACACTCTATTTATAATCCCAATACAATTTATCTCGACCTCAATACGCAAAGTGTGAGAACTGAATGAAAGTTACATGGGCGTGTTAACTGTAATTGAATGCTACACCGGTAGTTGTTGCATGGCGCGGCTGTTACATGGGTTACGTCTAGTTAGATGTGCATGGTATGTCTCTAATTGCTGCATAATATATAGCATGGAAGGTGTAGATTTTAGTATCATTAAGAGTTTGGCTGTTTGATATGATGCATGCCTGAACCATTGCCTTAGAAATTAAGTTGTCTTGCATGTACTTTTCCGCTAAGTGAAATTATAGTATAGTTTATTAAATCCTTGGAACTGATAGCTCTGCATGGCGTTTACACAGTAAAACCGCGGCGTTATGCTAGCACCAGTATGTGTGTTGACATAACACTAGAGAAGGAGTTGAGGTCTCATGTGTAAGCTTATTACATGTGTGATTTGGTAGCTCTCAAATCTTGGTGCCCAATGCCCAATAGTAGAGTATTAATTTAATTCGTCTAAGTTGAGAGGTGTTCCCTGGAAAGCATGCATTAGTGAACGTCTACAAGATTGCTAACTCCCACCAGAATTAAAGGGTGCGGTCGGCGTGCATTCCATTTTTAGTATTCCATCTTGGGGTAATATAACTGTAACCTTTAGCAAATCACTAATTGCGTAACTGCAATATAATTATTGTCCCACCCTTTTAAAATGCTGCATATTGAAAACTAGTTCCGGAAAGTGCATGCGTGGCAGAAAGGTCCTTGACCACGCTCATTGTCAGTGCCCTGCCCCATGCATGCGCCTACAAAAATATATACGTGACAGTTTTCAATGGATCAGTACGTCCTTAGTCATCAAACAAGCATGCAGACACTCTTATTAAGAAGCTAGCTACAACACAACACTTTATTACGGATGGGCTTGGACTTCGACGGAAGTACTACCAGCAACAACATCAGAGACACCCTCACCTGAGAAAATATATGGGACAGTTCACACGAAAATGATATATCGCTATATATATATATATAAGTTATAAAAATGACTCACGTTTGAATCGCTATAACTTCGGAATGGTAAACGCTATTGACTTTCTATTTCCAACACTTCATACTACACCATTTATATATGGTCAATTGGATTTTAGGGGCTTGCATTTGCTTCCTGCCAGTGTTGCAACGAGCGATACCCCTTGGGGTTCAAATACGCCATAGCTAACACCTCATTTCTCTCACGTGTTTGGAACAGATGAACAGCGTGTGACAAATTCTAAGAGCAGAAAGAGATTCAATTGTACAACGATATTTACAGATATCTCAAGGACAGCGAGTATCGTCCAAATGCTACCAAAAATGACAAGCGAGCGATTCGCAGGAGAGCATGCAGTTTTGTGTTAAGAGACGGCTTGCTCTATTTTACGGAAGATGGGGCAGACTTAACAGCAAAGCAGTGACTCGTAGATAAAGAGAGTCAAATGAAGGTGATCACGTCATGTCACGATCAGAAGTTAGGTGAGTCACGATGCTATTGATTTTTAATCTTTTGGGTTAACAGTCGCGACTTATTTTTCATGTTCCTAAAAGGCGGTGGGCATTTTGGACGCGACAAGACTCTTCAGAAAATCTGTTCGCGCTTTTATTGGCGCGATATGACCAAGCATATTAAGGAGTATGTTAACACGTGTGAACAGTGCCAAAAGACTATAATCCTAAGATGATTAAGGAGACCGCAGTGCTACATCCGATTCCCGTTAAGACCGAAGTCTGGCATCAAATTGCATGGGATCGATCTTGTAGGCCCTCTTAAACTTACACGCAGAGGAAATAGGTATGTTCTATTTATTTCGTGCAATCTGCTACTAGTAGGTTGTTTGTGAACAAAATAATGTTATGCATGCTTGATAGCTTCACCCAGACCACGTTTGCAGCCAGTATTGCCACTGTGCCTGCTGAGTAAAACCAGTTCATTCATAAGTATACAAGAATAGCACAAGACACACAAACATGCATGTTTCTTCTTCAGACACAAAGACCACAATAAGTTAGTGTCTTTTACAGTTAGGCCAATGCCACATCAGTGACAATACCTTTGCCATTGCAGAAATAGTCTAAGCTGTTGATTTTAATAATGCTTCATATACAAATGCAGACTTAAATGGCATAATTTATATTACAAGTCATGACCTGATTTTATTTTTAGATATCTCGCTACATGCATTGACTATTTTTCCAAGTGGCCAGAGGCTCAAGCCCTTCCAACAAAATCAGCTGAAGAAGTAGCACACTTTCTTCTGTCTCTTATTACACGGCTTGGTTGCTTTCATGTTTGCATTTCAGACCAAGGCCGTGAATTTGTTAATTCCCTCAACAAAAAGCTTTTTGAAATAGCAAGTGTTGAACACCGGGTATCTAGTGCCTATCACCCCCAAACGAATGGACTGAAGGAAAGAATGAACCAAACCTTAACCAAAGCTATAGTAAAGTATATCAATACTGAACAGGATGATTGGGATGAGCACATTGAATCTATATTGTTCTCCTATCGCACCAGTGTCCATGCTTCAACTAAGTTACACCATTTTATTTGATGTATGGCAGAGAATCAGTGCTTCCTGTGCAACTTCAACTGATTGACCACAATCAGGATGGATCAGTAGTAGATAAACTGCATGTGGAGAATGACACAGTGCAGCCATACGCTACGCAACTTGAGAAGATTAAGAAAGAATTATTTTCTAAAGTTGATGCAGGGTGTGTAACCAATTTTCAGGTTTTTTAGGTTAATCGGTTATTCGCGATTACCTATTCGGTCGACTATGCACTTAGTAGAATAGCAGGTTACCGATTTCCTTTAGTCGAAATAACCGATTCTGTTTTTCTTAGTCGCCATTAGTCGACATTCGTTTCCTTCATATGCAAAAATCGGTAGCAAATCGATTACCCCTTTTTATCTGTCCTTCGCTTTTCGCAAGGCATACTAACGGGTTAAAAAAGAAACATTGCGATGTAATCAACACATAGTCGCATGTCTGGGGACCCAGCTGAAGGTAACCATCAGTGCCTTCCCTCAATATACGCGCAGTGGGCACGGCTATTTAAATATATACGTTCGCACTTTCTCTGCAGTATTGTACATGTGCATTAATCAAACGCGCTACGTACTCTTTTGCACAGGTGACAGGTGTCCAAATACTCGGTACACTGGCTTGTTTCCAGACGTTCGGCCATGACGTTCCGAATATCGTACATGTCTCGATTGGCGGCTTTGTCATATGCGTGGAGCGGTGTTCCGCCATAAGGTGTCTAGCTGGCACTTCAGTACTTATTGAATTGTATATTGAGGGCGAATAATGGATTATAACTGCCAATTGCGGCGGATGGGAATGATACATGTACGTGTTTAAGGCATTTTGTACCAGAAAAGAGCGCAAGTTGCGGGATGGACAACCTATTCATTTTCATTCTTATCTCAGTAAACTAAAATCTTACTTGTCCCATTCTTAGTACTGAGTACTATGGTAGCGGGAAAACAAATAGCCACGTGTTTTTCGGTGAAAAATAATGCGTGGTCACAATCCGCCGCCATTGGATCATGGGTTTGGCGTAATATTGGCATGCACATCATTCCTAGTCCCTGTGGATACTATCTTTGTTGTTTCAATGATTTAAAGTTGGCATAAGTAACTGATGAGCAATAAAACTGGCTGTATTAGACTTGAGAAACTGTGATTTATCGTGCCATCAAGTTATAAAAAAAAGGACAAACCTGAAAAAACCTAGGTAATCGTTGGCAAATTAATAGTGCATTAATCGCCAAAATCGATTTATTGTTTCTACTAACCGATTTGCAAGTTGCTATAAACCTGAAAAATCGATTGGACTTTTTTTTCATAGTCGAAATAATCGATTTTGATTTATAAAAAAGGTTACACACCCTAAGTTGATGTGAACATTAAAAAAGCACAGAAAAAGCAAAAAGAATTATATGATGAGCGATGCACACCTGAAAAATATCAGATAGGGGATCTTGTGCTTGTGAAAAACATGCGGAATTTAAGCAGGGCGGGAGGTAACAGATGAACGGCGGACAGGGCCTTATGCAATTGTAAACATTCATGAGAAAGGATTGCACAGGCTCAGAAAACTGAGTGATGGAAAACAACTTGCAAACAAGATTAATGAAAGCAGACTAAACCTTTTCATGAAAGAAAAACAGAGTATAGCAATGGTTCAAGTCAAAACTTGGGTGAAAAACAGGTGCTGGGCAGCAGGGATGAAAATGTAATATTGAATGAGAAAAATATTACATTATTTGATGATGAACATGCTCATAGCAAGCAAGACAAAATGCAAAACTGTTAGACACAACAAATTCTGTTCTTAAAGACCAACTGTATTCCTCCCATCTGCTGCGTTTATGGAGAACAGGTGCTGCTAATTTCTCCTACTCTGCTGATGAAGATGATTTTGATGAAAGCAAAAGACAGATACCTTTTTAAATTTTAACTTTACATTCTTTTCTCTTACAGCCCTCAAGTTTGCATTTCAATGAAGGTGAGTTTGCATTAAGCAGGGAATTGATGATAGATTTATGGCTACAGAGTCGTCAGTACAATAAAGAGCGTCCATTAATGGAGGTATATGGTGGTGATTTTGTCATTTGTGATGATGGGTTGTACGAAAGCTTTGTGGAATTCAAGAAAACAGTGGATTACCAAGAGGATTTCAGGATTGTTAGAGAGGTTGATCTCTTATCTTACTGGATGAAGACCTGCAAAGTTACATCCATAAGACAGGTCACACTCATGGATAAAGTATATTACTTGATGACATCATCTGATTTGGATGCCCTTTGTGAATGGATACATGACACAAGAAAAGAATGGATGAAACAAACACAAATTCCAGCACACCTTTAAAATGTATAAGCTATATATGTTATGCATTTCTGAATATTTAGTAAATACTTTTGTATTGTTTAGCTGCATAAATAATTGCGTCCAATGATACATATTTTCTATTTCTACTCTTAAGGCAAGGCCATAGTTCAAAGTGAATCAGACAAGTTGAATACGATATCTGGACACTTGCTGGACAGAGAGAAGAGAGAAGTGATCTTATCCAGCACTGGATGGCTGGATGATGTCATTATCAATGCAGCTCAAGACTTGCTGAAAGAACAGTTTGAAATATCAGGGTTCCAGAATACCACACTTGGATGTAATTTGTCTTTTGACATTCTTAGAAGTGAGTTTGTCCAAATACTGCACAATGGAAAAAATCATTGGTTAACTACATCCACTGTTGGATTGCCAGCAGCAACTGTTAATGTATATGATAGCTTTAACCAATCACTTTCACAGTCTACTGTTAATCAGGTTTGTGCTCTAATTTTTACTAGGAATCAAACAATTGATGTGAGATTTATTGATGTTGAGCCCCAGACTAACAGCTCTGACTGTGGTGTCTATGCTATTGCATTTGCTACTAGTCTTTGTTTCTGCGAAGATATAAGTTCCATACAGTATTGTGTTAGCAAAATGAGGACTCATCTAGTCAGTTGTCTTGAAAAACGTCAAATGGCTCCCTTCCCAAGTATTCAAAGGAAGTCAATTAACCTTTCTCATTCAATTGTAGCACAGCAACTAATCCTAGTCCCTTGTAGCTGTCGAATGGCACCTGCTGGAAGAATGATCCAGTGCTCTCACTGCAAAGAGAAGTGTGAACGGGTCACAAGAAATGAACTGAGCTCCTCGTGGCAATGCAGGCTATGCGCAAAGAAATGAACAGTGTGACTGCATGTGGTGGCATGATTCTTTTTGTGTATGACTATGGCACTTCTGTATGAGGAATTAATCGATAGTCCGTCAAGCTAGAAAATAAAGAACTGTTTCGTAGTAGTACTAAGTATCTGAATGCGCGTGTTACATTAATCCTCTAAGTCTCACGACACACGCGTACTTACAGTACTCATTACAGAGGTTTCCGATCGAACGTTCTGGGTATTTCACTACGCACGCACTATGGTGGTTGTAGTGGGGGGACAGCAAATCCTAAAGCGGACAGGTAATCCTAGGAATAATTGTCCGTGGGGGGACAACGTATGCTAGTACCCGTTGTCTGCCGGACACGTATCCTAGGATACGTTGTCCGGCCGGACAATTTTTTGTGGGGGACAAGCTATCCTACTACACCTGTACGATAACGACGAAATCCAAGTCGAGGACGAGGACGGCGTGCATGGTTGAGAGCGTTGATGCTGATGGCGATGGTAATTATGGCAATTTCGATGGTTATGACTACGACAACAATGTTGACAATAAATTTGATGACGGCGAGTCGAGGGTGAAAGTGATGGTGGTGATGAAGGTAATGGAAGTAATGACAATGACAATGATGATGGTAGTGGTGGTGGTGGCCCAGGTGTGCGTTACAACTGAAATAACCCGACCAGTTGAATGACAGTCTACCTCACTAGAGGAGGTTACTGCTAACTGAATAGCTGCTCAATGAAGTACGGTGATATGAGCGCTCACATTATACAGATAACCAGAATGGTGCTGTGACAAGGGCAATCAAATGGCACTATCAAGGTCTGTGTGTGTATGGCACATCACTCTTCTGTAGTCAGTGGGAAAAGTTAGTGTATAATACGCTTTACTATTTGCCTTAGCCTTCGTCATGTAGTTTTAACTCACTCATCCTGGCTCACACGTCCATGTGTACTTGTGCAGACACTTGCATTGTTATTAGTACATCATTGTATGGCGTATTCTTGTACAAACACACACACTCACACATGCACATAAATATCTGCATGCACCCATATACACAAGCATTTTGTTCCATTTAACTGCTTGTATGCGATCTGTACCTCCACTACTCTAGACAGCCATGGAGTGGACACTACTATAGACAGCTGTGGAGTGGACGCTACTGTAGACAGCTGTGACTGTAAATAGCTATGGAGTGGACACTATACTGTAGACAGCTGTGGAGTGGACACTACTGTAGACAGCTGTGGAGTGGACACTAGTAAAGACAGCTGTGGAGTGGACACTACTGTAGACAGCTGTGGAGTGGATACTACTGTAGATAGCTGTGGAGTGGACAGCTATGGAGTGGACACTACTGTAGACAGCTGTGGAGTGGACACTACTGTAGACAGCTGTGGAGTGGACACTACTGTAGATAGCTGTGGAGTGGACACTACTGTAGACAGCTGTGGAGTGGACGCTACTGTACACAGCTGTGGAGTGGGCACTAGTAAAAACAGCTGTGGAGCGGACACTAGTAAAGACAGCTGTGGAGTGATATAATTGATATGATAGGGGTATGATTTAACTTTTCTTTGAGTGCCTAGAATGCCTTTTCAGAGCCATTGGTCCAAGAGAATGGTACTCCCTTCTGCATCAGCTTATTCAGAGGAAATACAATATCAGCAAACTTCCGTACATATCGTTGATAGTATGATGCCAGTCCCAAAAACTGACGAACTTCTGTAGCATCCTTGGGGGTAGGCCTGTCACGCTGATTTTGTCCTATTCTGAAATGGTCCTAGGACCGTTTCAGGCAGCCTATTTTGGTCCGGCGGACTGAAACAGGCTCTGCCTGAAACGGTCCTAAGACCATTTTAGGCTGCTTATTTTGGTCCTACTCTGCTCATTTTGGTCCTATACCGCTGACTACATTGTGTATGCGTGAAGTTAATGCACCTATATCAATGTCAACCCGCCTGTAGCGTGTTTCTTGAAACTCTAATTAATAATCACCCCACATCACGTGCATTAATACAACATAGTATGTGCAATAATGTGTCCATAGTTCATCACTCCACATCTCCCTTTTCTAGAGCCTATTTGGTGGTCTAGATACACGACCGCTCCTAGTAATGACTGGTGTTGGTAGAGCTAACTCCTGTTGCTTATGAGAACCAGATGCATTGGGATTATTTAGATTTGGGGTCTCATATTGCCCTTCTGATTCATGCTCTTGCACTTGTGGTTCAGCTACTTCCTCTAGTCCTTGTTGTCCAACCGCTTCTTGTTCATGTGATTCAACTGATTCTTCCGGCACTTGTAATGTCCTTTCCTGTTCTTGTGGGTCTATTGCTGCTTCCTGCTGCTCCCTCGGTGTCTCTTCCTCATCTCGAAGGATAACAACATTATGGGGCACTGGATCAGTTGATTCTTCCGGCACCTGTAATGTCCTTTCCTGTTCTTGTGGGCCTATTGCTGCTTCCTGCTGCTCCCTCGGTGTCTCTTCCTCATCTCGAAGGATAACAACATTATGGGGCACTGGATCAGCACTGCTAACACCTCCACCATTGTGTACTACGGCTGAATGACTATGATCCTTTTCCCCTGGGAGAAATTTCAGCTGTCGTCTGTTCCTCCGCAGTGTAACCCTTTCCGTCTCAACCAAATAAGACCTTGGGGAGTATTCCTTCACTATAGATCCTCGCAAATTTTGGTCATCAATCCATACTTGATCACCTGGCATCAATTGTTGAAGAGATCGACTGGCATGACGTCTATCAAAATCACTCTTCTGTTTCTGTTTATCTCTTTCCTCCATTGCTCTGAGCTGAGGATAGTTAGGTACTGATGGATGTAAATTATACCCCAACGTAGGAACTGAGGTCCTCAATCTCCTATTCATCAAAAGTTCAGACGGGCTGTAACCATTACGGAGCGGAGTGGAACGATATGCAAGAAGACCAAGGTATGGGTCTGTTGTTTTGTCAAGGATGTTTTTAATGGTTCTCACCGCCCGTTCGGCTTCACCATTTCCTTGAGGGTACCTAGGGCTGCTGGTGGTGTGAACAAATCCATATTCCCCAGCAAAAGAGTGAAATACTTTTGATGAAAACTGAGGACCATTGTCCGAGACCACTTCATTTGGGATTCCGTGCCTTGCAAAAATAGATTTCATTTGGTTGATTACATCCTGAGATGTAGTTGCAGAAAGTTTGGATAGTTCCACATATCGAGAAAAATAATCAATGACAAGAAGATACTGTGAACCTTTCCAACTAAACAGGTCAGTCGCAACTTTCTGCCAAGGCAAGTCAGGTAACTTTGACATCATCAAAGGTTCTGGCTTCTGAGAATGCGATTTTATACACTTGGTACACATACTAATCTTTATTTCCAATTCTCTGTTTAGACCAGGCCACCACACTGATTCCCTTGCACGATCCCTGCATTTGTTGATTTCCAAGTGTCCTTCATGCAATCTATTCAAAACTGGTGCACGTAGAGTCATCGGTATCACTATCCGATTGCCTCTCAACAACAAGCCATCTTCCACAGAAAGTTCTGATGCGACGTGGAAAAATTGCTTCAATTCACCCTTAACAAGACTCTTATCTCAGGCAAACCATCTTGGCAGTATAGAATGACCTTTTGACATATTTCATCCTTCTGCTGAGCTTGTTTTATTTCCAGCATCTTTGTTCAGAAGTAGGTATATTCCTAACTACCAAGTCGACATAAGCTTGAATTTCTGCTCTAAACTCTTTGTCTTCTTGACATACTTCATTGCTTGGAGCTCGCGACAATGTATCAGCAATGACCAACTCTTTTCCTGGTATATGTGAAACTGTGTACTTAAATCTCATCAATCTTAGTCGAAAACGCTGAACCCTTAATGGCAAATCCTCCAGGTTCTTCGACCCCAGGAGTGGTACAAGAGGTTTATGGTCTGTCTCAATTTGAAATTGAAGTCCTGTAAGATAGTCCCTGAAGCGCTCACAAGCCCATGTTACACCCAAAGCCTCCTTTTCAATCTGAGCATACTTCTGTTCAGTTGGAGTTAAGGATCTAGAGGCATATGAAACTGGTTTTATAGATCCATCAAGCTGTCTTTGGAGCAAAACAGCACCAATGCCATATGAAGAAGCATCCGCCGACACAATAGTATCCAACTTGGGAGAGTACAAAGCTAAAACAGGTTGCGTACTGACTTCGTCCTTCAACTTAGAGAATGCTTTCTGATGGGTTTCATTCCATGTCCACTGATTCCTCTTACTCAGCAACTCTCGAAGTGGCTTGGTGAGTTCCGCTATATTAGGAGTGAATTTACTAAGTTGATTAATCATCCCAAGATATCGTCTAAGTTCTGTTGTATTTGTCGGTGCAGCCATCTCTCTGATAGCAGTCACTTTGTTTGGATCCGGCCTCACCCCATGTGCATCTACAATTTGTCCCAGGAATTTCACACTGCTCTGAGAGAATACACATTTGTCTTTATTTAATGTAACCCCAGCAGACTTGACCCTCTGCAACACAGCTTTTAACCTCATGTCATGGATTTCTTGATTTGGCCCAAAGATCAAGACATCGTCCATCATACACACAACTCCGTCAAGACCAAGAAGAATTTCAGTCATTCGCTTCTGGAATATCTCTGGTGCAGAAGTGATCCCAAATGGAAGTCTTTGAAAGCAAAATCTCCCGAATGGAGTTATGAAAGTTGTAAGTGGAGACAATGACTCTGACAACTTGATTTGCCAAAAACCAGAGTTTGCATCTAATTTAGAAAACAACTTTGCTCCACTAAGCTGCGCTAATATTTGCTCCACACAAGGCAACATGTGTAGCTCTCTACATACACTTTCATTCAATTTAGTGAAGTCCACGCATATACGTATCTTGCCATCCGCTTTGGGAACCACAACCATCCCTGCACACCACTCTGTTGCTTCTTGTACTGGCCTAATCACTCCCAACTCTACCATTCTCTCTAACTCTTCTTTCACAGCATTCATGAGTGGGAGGGCAACTCTCTGTGGAGTATGACATGCAAAAGGTTGTGCATGAGGCCTTAGACGTATTGTGTACTCTTCACCCAGTGTACCAAGGCCAGTAAACAACTCAGGATAACTATTGAGTATTCTTGTGGTATAATCCTCTGATTCAGTAGCACACACTCGTACAACCAATCCCAAAGCTTTAATTGCTGGAAGGCCAATTAAAGGTGTTTGCAAGCCTCGTACTACATACACTCCCTCACTAATAACCACACCACGGTGCTTCAATGTAGCAGTAAACTGGCCAATAACATGGAGAGCAATTTGGGCAGGACCACACAGTATCCTATCACTATGCATCAGATTTGCATCCCTTATTCTCTTAAACACTGACTCTGGGATAACTGTAACATCTGCCCCTGTGTCTATTTTGAAGCACACACTTATGCCCTGAAGATGAAGAGTGACAAACCAGGGTCTTTCTTCCCCAGCATCTAAAATACCAACAAAACCAGTGCCACTCTGCTTACTAACTGTACTAATATCTGTAGGAGTTTGACAGTGAGATTGAAAATGCCCCCGTTTACCACAGCGATGGCATACGATATTTCTAGCTGGACATTGGTGAAAGGCATGGGGTGGAAATCGCCCACACCTAAAACACTGCTTACCAGATGGGGACCCAGTTCCCCCACTTTGCAATTGTAGTTTTGATAAACGTTGTTTGGCTGATACAGCTTCCAGCTCCACATTTACAATCTTCTGTTCTCCCCTTACTGTAGCTTGCTGTAGTTTACACTTTCAGACTGGCGTGCTATGGCAATGGCCTTCTCCAGAGTAAGCTCTGAATCCAGCTGCAACTTTTCAGAAAGGTTTGCATCCCTAAGACCTACCACCAGTCAATCTCTGATCATTTCATCATGAAGGTCTCCAAAGTTGCAATACTGGACCAGGGAATACAAAGGTGTAACAAAGTCGTCCACAGGCTCTCCATCCTCCTGTTTCCGTAAGTTAAACTTGGCGCGCTCGTAAATGACATTCCGCTTCTTGACAAAGTAAGCGTCATATCGATCGCGCACTACCTTGTACTTCTTTTTGTCTTCATCCTTCAAACCGAAAGAGCGTAGAATGTCCTCTGCCTTATCTCCCATCATATAGATTAGAGCACTAATTTGCGCGGTTATACTGCAGATTAGATACCCCCCTCACACTTTACAGCTCACGGGACAAATTTTAATTCACACATGCTTTGAATTAATCAACGCCTCTATAGATACCCCCACGCACTTTACTGCTCATGGGCAAAGTTTAGTTTCATAACGTGCCTTGAACTAATCAACGCTGCATTCCTACAGTTGCTACAGTTACGAATGCTATTCTATCTCTTAACACAAACAGTAATGAACACTTACAGTAATGAGCGTTTCTTTTTTTGCCGGTACTGATCCACGACCCTCTTGCAAATTCTCGTTCTAGCTGGGCCTAGTTTAGGTTCAGTGTAAGGGGGATAAGTACATTGGCTTCACCTCACCCCCTATCCTGGCATGACACACCCAACTAATGCCCATTATTTCCTAACCCTAACTCTAAGTGTACTTATCCCCCTTACTCTGAACCTAAACTAGGCCCACCTAGAACGAGAATTTACAAGAGGGCCGTAGATCAGTACCGGCGAAAAATGAAACGCTCATTACTGTAAGAGTTTATTACTGTTTGTGTTAGAGATAAAGTAGCATTTGTAACTATAGCAACCTGTAGGAATGCTGCGTTGATTAGTTCAAAGCATGTGTGAATTAAAATTTGTCCACTGAGCTGTAAAGTGTGAGGGGGGTATCTAATCTGCAGTATAACCGTCTCCCGGTTTTCCAAAATCGAAGCACTCAACTGCCGGTAGTTGATATGTAGCCATGTTTCCATGCACCCGAACAAGGATAGTCGTTCACGTTTCAATCCCAGTAAGCTGCCACCATGTAGCGTGTTACTCGAAACTCTAATTAATAATCACCCCACATCACGTGCATTAATACAACATAGTATGCGTAATAATGTGTCCATAGTTCACCCCCCCCCCCCCCCCCTCCCCCCGGTACGGGCTTAGCTAGGTGGGGGATTTGATATTGCGTCATTTCAAACTGCCCGACCCTGGGGGCGATTTGACTACCAATCTACTACGGGTCGGGGAATGGTGTCTCCTGACCGCGGATATATGTATACGTGCGGTTTCCCCAGTTCTGTTCAACTTGAATCAAAATGTTCTCACCTGCTTCAATAATGTCGCTAAACATTTCTCTATCCTCCCGCATATATAAACGATGCGTCGATTCTCGTCAACTGTCACCATTACCTGAGCCATCGCGTACAAACGGAGCATGCAACACGTAACTGCATAAAATTTAATAATTTCATGTCAAACGCCCGTATCAGGAACTACTATAGTAGTTTCTATATAGGAATTGACCCGGGTCGTGAATATCATTTTAAAAACGCGACCCGCGTATAACTCGCGTACCGAGAAACGGATAGTGTTGCTCTTTGTTGCTATCGAACCAGAAGGCAAAGACGGTCATTTTAGTGTTTTACTCCAGTCTTCAAACTGTTTGCTTTAAGAGAACAAAAAAGTTCGTGTTTTACCTCGTCCCCAGGCCAAATCTTCTCCGTCGTCGTCGTCGTCGTCGTCGTCTTCTTCTCGGGTGAGTATAACTCAGGATAGGAATGGTTTTAAAGAGCGCAAATTATACCAATCGCTTTAGAAATCTCCTGGAAGGACATCTTCAGGTATCAAATATATGAATAAAGTATAAACTGATTACGTAATCATTACGTATGCGTAGTGTAAAATAGAAGCGTTCCCATGGCGACATTTACGTATATTTAGAATTGTGCAAACAAAAGAGGAGAGCTAAACAACGAAACGACGAGTTAGAATTCTCCCGCGTTCCTTACAGTGATCCCAAACAAAAGCGGGCGTCTGCTCGTGACGGTTATTGAAGCGGGGGGGGGGGGGTGGGGGGGGTGGGGGGGGAGTGGGGGGGGGGGGGGGTGGTGGGGGGTGGGGGTTGGGGGGTGGGCACTTGCCATATTAATAATCGATAAAAAAAAAAGAGGAAACAAGTAAAGAAAAACATTCTCTAACGAGAAAGTTGGTGGGATATAGGAATTGGAGGCAATGGTGGTGTTAAAAGGAAGGGAACAAGGTTTTAAGTAAAGGGTAATGATACAAAAATCCTATATTTAGCACTTCGTTTGGTTCAGTTACATCTATACACGTGCTAAATATAGGATTTTTGTATCATTACCCTTTACTTAAAACCTTGTTCCCTTCCTTTTAACACCACCATTGCCTCCAATTCCTATATCCCACCAACTAGGGTGTGTAACCTTTTTTATAAATCAAAATCGATTATTTCGACTATGGAAAAAAGTCCAATCGCTTTTTCAGGTTTATAGCAACTTGCAAATCGGTTAGTAGAAACTATAAATCGATTTTGGCGATTAATGCACTATTAATTTGCCAACGATTACCTAGGTTTTTCCAGGTTTGTCCTTTTTTAAAAATGGCACGATAAATCACAGTTTCTCAAGTCTAGTACTAGTATAGCCAGTTTTATTGCTCATCAGTTACTTATGTCAACTTTAAATCATTAAAACAACAAAGATGGTATCCACAGGGACTAGGAACGATGTGCATGCCAATATTACGCCAAACCCATGATTCAATGGCGGCGGATTGTGACCCGCAAGCATTTTTTTTTCACCGAAAAACACGCAGCTATTTGTTTCCCCGCTACCATAATACTCAGTTCTAAGAATGGGAGAAGTAAGATTTTAGTTTACTGAGATAAAAATGAAAATGAATAGTTTGTCCATCCCGCGGCTTGCGCTCTTTTCTTGTACAAAATGCCTTAAACACGTACATGTTCATACCCATCCGCCACAATTGGCAGTTATAATCCATTATTCGCCCTCATTATACAATTCAATAAGTACTGAGCAGTGCCAGCTAGACACCTCATGGTGGAACACCATATGACAAAGCCGCCAATCGAGACATGTACGATATTTAGAACGTCATGGCCGAACGTCTGGAAACAAGCCAGTGTACCGTGCAAAAGAGTAGGTAGCGCGTTTTGATTAATGCACTTGTACAATACGTGCGAACGTATATATTTAAATAGCCGTGCCCAGGGCCCCACCGCGTATATTGAGGGAGGGTACTGATGGTTACCTTCAGCCGGGTCGACTATACATCACAATGTTTCTTTTTTAACCCGTTAGTATGCCTTTGTACAGGCGGGAAAAGCGAAGGGCATATTAAAAGGGGTAATCGATTTGCTACCGATTTTTGCATATGAAGGAAACGAATATCGACTAATCGCGACTAAGAAAAACAGAATCGGTTATTTCGACTAAAGAAAATTCTGCAATCGGTAACCTGCTATTCTACTAAGTGCATAGACGACCGAATAGGTAATCGCAAATAACCGATTAACCTACGAAACCTGAAAATCGGTTACACACCCTACCACCAACTTTCTCGTTAGAGAATGTTTTTCTTTACTTGTATATTCAAACTCCCCGGCCCCGGGTATTCTGCATCAAATAATATCAAATCCCCGAATATCTCCGACCCTGCTCCCGTACGGGGGGGGGGGGGGGGGGGGGGGGGGGGATTTGACATCGATAGATGCATAAAAAGGAGTTGTAAATGTGTATGAGCACTCTCGCTTAGGGTATAACTGGCTGCTAGTGGTAACTCTGTTCGGCGACATTGCGCTAGCGCGTAGCGGATCCTTAACAGCGTCAGTATCTACTGTAGCAGACAGATGTTTTGATGTGTCGAAGTTTTGGTTGAACTGCATCGGATAACTACTGGATCAGCAGAGAAATCGAGAACCATGCCGTGCTTTTTCATAAAGTCCACCCCTAGAATCACTAGTGATACACGATTTCGACAACTAAAAAATCGTGTTGTACTGGTTGAAGTAGTTCTCCAATGCGAATGGCTGCTTTGACTGGCCCGATTCCACTACAGGGATGCATGGGTTCGCCCGAGGCTGTCACTAACCGTACATCGTGAGTTTGTCCCAACCCACGACAACCAATTGAACAATTGGTAACGACACGGATGAACCGCGGAATCCAACATCATTTCTACTTGTACATCACAAAGTTCCCCAATTACAGTAACTATAGTTTATTGTTTACTGTAGTTTGCAGAGTAACGTCTGTAGGGCTCACTGTTGACTGGAGTACCCGCTGTGCGGGTACCCCGCGTTGTAGTTTTCCTGACGGCAATATTTGGCAATGTGTCCTAACTTGCCGCACGCAAAGCACTTCCTAGCCATGGACTGGCGCCGTTTTGGCAGTCCCTTTTCACGTGTCCTGTTTGGTGACAGTAGAAGCATATGACTGCATAGTACATGGAAAGTGTGTACCAGTGTACAAATTGAAGTTTGCCGTCATTTATCGTATTTACTACTGAGCATCTGAGGGCGCGCTTGATCACTTATAAAGAAATTTGAAAACAGATTTAGAACCAGCGATTAATGGGCTTATATCCATTTCTGGCTAAGGTAAAGCAATAATGTGCGACTATAAAATTTCATGACTCGGTGTTAAAAATACCGTAGGTCCATGACCAACTCGGTACAATAACCGTTTTCTTAAGTGAAGCGACTCGTGGAATAGAAAAGTTAAGCATGGGTGAAAGAGAAACGGTGTGTGGAAAGTGCAAATGTGCTTGCATGACGTCACATAATTATGTTACTAGCTACGTACCGTATTGATCGTTTACGGCCCGCTACATACAGCACGTGTATTTAATATCGGTATATCGGTACACTAATTGAACGTACACGTAAGTTGCATCTACGGCAGTGTGTAATTGTGCAAAGAAAATAACGCTTGAGTGAGTGTTGCACGCTCATAGGCACACTAGCAATGGTCTGGGGACGGTATTGTCGGGTGTCCAGTCCCACGAAACCAAAGCTGCACGTGGTTGGATATGAATAATATGATCACGTTGGGATTGTTGCGGGCGTCTCGCGGAGGTGTTCGCTATCGGCTGCTGCTTGCACCTCCTCCAACAAGCTCCTCATTGGGACTTACGCGGCGCCAACAGATCGACACGTTCCCCCTCCTCGTCGGTTGGAGACGTTTCAGTTCTGGGGCCGAGGCAACGTCTGGGTCCGTTGCTCCCGCCCAGCCGGGAACCGCCACATCCTCCCTTAACCCCGTCGCCGAACCTGCTACTGCCTCGGCCGACCTTGCCCTCGAAACGTCCAACCAGGCGCGATGGATGGCCGACGCTTCCGCTTCGATTTCGGACAACCTCCTTCCCGCCCAGGGGAACCTGGCCGGCGTGGGTCTCGGCGGGTACGGCCCCGTGGGCATCCTACAGACGGCCCTCGACGCCCTCCACAGCTACACCCATCTGCCCTGGTGGGCGGCAATCGCCGCAGCCACCGTGGTCCTCCGACTCGCCCTCTTTCCCCTCGGAGTGCGCCTCCAGGCGAACGCCGTGCGTCTGAATAACGTCCGTCCCGAGGCCGAGGCCATTATGCAGAAGGTACGGGAGCACAACCAGGCGGGGAACTCCACGCTGGCTTCCCAGCAGACGGCGAGGCTGTACTCGTTGTACCAGCAGCACAGGTGCAATCCATTCAAGATGATGGTGATGCCTCTCGTGCAGCTGCCTATATTTATCAGCTTCTTTGTTGGTGAGTGCCTTTTGAGGCGTGCTTCTGTGTGTGTGTGTGTGTGTGTGTGTGTGTGTGTGTGTGTGTGTGTGTGTGTGTGTGTGTGTGTGTGTGTGTGTGTGTGTGATGCATGGTGTATGTAAATCAGGTTAGGGTATACATATGTACAGGGTTAATACTAGTAATTTTCACTGACTCTTCTCCAGTGACATGTAAGTACTTAATTTTATATGTTCTATATGAGCGTGTCTGTACCTGGACGTGTGCACTTTTGATTGTGGTGGACCTCATATTCATGTAGCCATCCGTGAGATGGCCAACGTTCCTATTGAAAGCATGAAGACAGGAGGCATGTTGTGGTTCACTGACTTGACAGTACCTGATCCGTACTACGTTCTCCCTGTACTCTCCTGTGCCTCCTTCATGGCCACAATAGAGGTGGGTGGAGGTGGGGGTGAGATGGGTGGAGGTGAGATGGGTGGAGGTGGGGGTGAGATAGGTGGGGTGGAGATGAGGGTGAGATGGTGGAGGTGGGGTGAGATGGGTGGAGGTGGGGTGAGATGGGTGGGTGGAGGTGGGGGTGAGATGGGTGGGTGGAGGTGGGGTGAGATGAGTGGGTGGAGGTGGGGGTGAGATGGTGGGTGGAGGTGGGGTGAGATGGGTGGGGTGGTGGGAGGGTGAGGTGGGATGCGATGATTGGAGGCTGGGGAAGGTGGTAAAGTAAGTGGAGGTGGACAGAGGTGGGGTAGAGGTGTGGAGATTTGTTTGACAATCTAGGTACAAAATTTGTATCTGTGCTGGATTTGCGAGACTACAACTCCTTATCGATGTATAAGTGTATCCCATGCTTTTGTCAGCACTGAAGATCAATGAACATTAGGATTAGACTGTGTGTATAGGAAGAGGGGTTCTTGTGTGTTGGATAATAATGAATGCAAGGACTGTATAAGTGTGGGTGGGTGTGTGTGTGCATGCATTGTTCAGACCAACTGCCATTAATTGTGCATGTGCCTATGGTGCCGTTCATAAATTGCCTCATGGAATAAGGGAAGAGGAGGGGAGGGGTGGGGCTGAACAATTGGGTCAGTTTGTGATGTGGAGAAGGTGTTAAATACTACGTTCACATTGATACCAGTACTAAAGCTTGGATAGATAATACTGTACCACACCAGCCTACTGTGCTGACCCCACCCCCCACACTTTTCCGTTCACATTTCAAAATTGTAATGCGTGCTTAGATCAAATTAGCTGCAGGATTGGGTGGAGTTGCAAGGCATGTCTGCATAGCTAAACCATGGACCTTGCATTTATATCTTCCTTTTTTTCATTCAAGTGGTCATGCAAGGAAAATGTGCCAGAATAGGATCCAGTATTACAAAAAGTGCACGTACAAATAAACGTAGAACTATATTGGTAAAAAGGAAACTCATGCATATATCGCGGGATAGCACACGCTTACCGTTCACATTACTGCTTGGTGCTGTACGGAGCTACTGGGCCAGCACCACTAACTATTTTTGGCCAAAATAGCACAGCACAACCATGCACCTGTTCACATTAAATGTACCTTGCTGGCACGGAAATCTGACAGTGTGAACGTGGTATAAGACAATTTGATGTCACAAAATTATTAATGAAGTTTAATTAATGGTGCTGTTATTGTGTACTAGTTGGGCGTAGCCCGACCGGCTTGTTCGGCAGAAGGTCGGGTGGTAAGCCTATGTACCTGCATGCATTATCTGATCAGCACAAACCTCGGGCCAGTATATAGGTCTTGCCACCCAATGGACCTTCTGCCAAATGCGCAGGTCAGTTCTACACCATTGCTCAGCACCCCATTATATAGCATTCTGTTGAGCACCTTGGAAAGGATTCTACGGGGGGAACTTTGTGACATAATTTGGGAGGGGGTGGTATTATTATTGTGACGTTGATTTGGGGGGGGTATTATTATTGTGACGTTGATTTGGGGGGGGGGGGGGGGGTCCAATTAAATTAATTTATGAATGGCCCTTACTTCAAATGACCATTTCATACCCTACCACATGTAATTGGTACTTTTTTACACACACTCACTTCTACTTAGCTTGGTGGAGAAACTGGGGTAACCAATCCCCAAACAGAGAAAATGAAAGTATTTTTCAGAGCTATGGCCATTCTTCTCATCCCTGTCACTGCCACATTCCCCTCTGTAAGATGTGTATGAACAAGTTTTACATGTTTTTTAAAAAATAAGTTGTATTGTTTTCTTTCTTCTACTTTTTAAAACACAGGGACTTTTTATGTACTGGCTAACATCTTCGGCATTTTCATTGAGCCAAATTATGCTCCTCAAGTTGCCTTCATTTAGAACTGCAATGGGCATCCCTGCTCTGGTGAGGCACCCTGAGCAGGCCCCCAAACCTGATGTGGCAAAACAGGGCATGTTTGCTACCATCAAAGAAAGTACGTGCGTGCAAATGGTCTTTATCCTGTTGTCATTGCACCTACTATGTTATTTGCATTGTCAGAAGTATAATGGAATAATAAACAATATTTGCATTCACTAAATATTCATTCTCGAATGGTGATCTATTCTGAAAAATGTGTTTTTGTGGATGTGTTTTTAAGAGAGAATTGTTGCTTAATGACACCAGGTAACCTAGCATTTTTTGAGGGATCAGAAATCTTCCATCAATTTTTGAAAAGGTGACGCCCACAGTACCAGAGAGTAGAATATTTGCTCCATCAAGCCAAACATGCAATAAGCATGTTTACTAGGGTTAGGCACTAAAGCTTGCGCCAAAGGTACCCAGTAGCGTCTGATCGATTCAAAGTGTGCCTAGTATATCCTAGGCCGCGCGCTTTGTCTATAGATAGCTGTGACATTTATGTAGTTGTATAAGGGTCATTCTATATCATTTCAACACACACATATGTCTCATTTTTGGAAACACTTTATTATATATTAATTCATTACATTATATTTTAAATATCATCGTTATTGTTATTTTACAATGCATACAGAATGTCATGGCAAACTTTTTTTTTACAAGAAGGAACCTCATAATCGAACACAATGGAAAGTACGCTTCACGAGCGTAATAATTACTACCATTAAAAATTGCACACTTCTTTTCGTTGTTTTTTTTTTGTCAAAGGTTATCTGTTGGCTTGTTGTGTTGTAAGATAGAACGCCAAGCCATTACCAAACTACATCGCATCGTCTTGAAGAAACCCTCCTGAAGTGATAATTGTGAACTAAGCAAACTTAATGAATATAATTTTACATTCATTGTTTTTGCCCAGTTGTAAGTTTGTTTAATTCACAATTATCACTTCAGGAGGGTTCCTTCAAGACAAAAACGCGATTGCTTCAATGCGATGTAGTTTAGTAACGGCTTGGTGTTCCATCTTACAATTGAAAACACAATAAGCCAACAGATAGCCTTTGACTATAATTCAAAAAAAAAAAAAAAAAAACTAAAAATGTGTGTATTTTTTAATGGTAGCAATTATTACACTCGAAAAGCATATTTTCCGTATGAAGGTCTAGCATATTAGTCATGACGTTCTGTATGCATGGTAAAATAACCACAGCTACTGCTGGGTCATTCCATATTGAATTGAGCCACCCAAATGACATCATTCTCTAGTACTGGACTGCCATTTCCTATATATATTGTCCCTATGGAAATACACCGAATTGCTGTACATTTGTGTACCCACACTTTTGTGGTTTTTGAATAATGAGATGCTAAATATTTAAAGTTTTCTGTGACCTCTATCCGTTTGGTTGGGCATAACATTGGCCCTGCATCATTTATATTGATGTCAATTAGATCAGAGCATAGTTGCTATGCTGGTACACAAAAAAATTATATGTAGTAATACAGGGTTAAAGTTTGTCATGAATTTATAATGAGATTTTGTGTTGCCAAAAATATTAAATTTCAAAATGAACCAAATTTTTATCATAGGTAGCTACAAATATCCCCAACGTATCCCTGCAATTATCTAACTGGGTGAGCTATAGCGAGGACTGGGACATCCCTTCAAAGAGCTGGCAGGCATTTTTCTGTCCTCACTTGTAATCAGGTGTCTTTAATGCAGTTTACATAGTAATTGGTGGATCATGACTTCATGAGTGCTAGACAATAGGTGAGAAGTGTTAGTTTTGATTGTAGTATGTGAAGTTATGACACACCTATTACTTGGCAAATGAAACATGATTACAAGGGGGACAAACAAATGGCTGCCAGCTCTTTGAAGGGATGTCCCATCCCACGCTATAGCTCACCCAATTAGCTAATTGCAGGGATACGTTGGGGATATCAGTAGCTACCTATGGTAAAAATTTGGTTAATTTAATATTCTAGGCAGCATAAAATCTCATTATAAATTCATGAAAACTTTAACTACATATAATTTTTATAAATACCCTTTTTGTGTACCCGCATAGCAACTATGTTCTGATCTAATTATATAAATGATGCAGGGCCAATGTTATGCCCAACCAAATGGACAGAGGTCACCGAAAACTTTAAATATTTAGCATCTCATAATTCGAAAACCACAAAAGTGTGGGTACACAAATGTACAGCAATTTGGTGTATTTCCGTAGGGACAATATATATAGGAAATGGCAGTCCAGTACTAGTGAATGATGTTACATGGGTGGCTCAATTGAATATGGAATGACCCTGCTGCAAAGATAATTAGCATAGTTTACGTATGTGGTCAACTTTTTCACACCTAATAACTTATGAACAAGAGATTTAATGTAATACATGCAGGGCAATAGTCTGAACACATGGCACAAAGCTGTTTCCAAAAATGCGACGTGTGTTGAGATGATATAGAATGACCCATAACCTTTTCTGTACCTTACATAAACGACGTTTGTTATGAAAATTGGGAAGCAAAAGGTGCAAGTGTTAGGCTAGCCTCGTCCCCATGCCCTATTTTTATATTAAAGTTAGCGGGACAAAAAATAGGACCTGGTATCTATGGACAAGGTCTTTGCGCATGCGCTAGCCATTCACCAGATTCTGGTGAATCATGCACTGCTGTAATTTTTGTTCGTAAACCTTTCCATATACCATCTCGTTCTCAGCTCTTCCTCGTCCCAGACCATCGTATATGTACATCGAGTTTACTACCCTCGCTCCTTGGACCAAGTTTTTACCTCTACGATTGGCACGTGTAGGCTGGTCACCTCACGCTACTTCGCCTACTTGCCATCTTTAGCCGAAGTCACAATGCTGACAACCTTTTGTACTTCAAGTGAGTCGACAACCTACTTGTACTCTCGTGGTGCACACTCATTGGAACTACCCTACACTTGCATGGTAAACGTATTAACGTTTGGTGACAAGGAGACCGTCTCCTCGTCACCAAACGTTAATGCATTTTCCATGCACAGTTCCAATGAGTGCGCACCATGAGAGTACAGATAGGTTGTCAGCATTGTGGCTTCGGCTAAAGATGGCAAGTAGGCGAAGTAGCGTGAGGTGGCCAGCCTACACGTGCCAATCGTAGAGGTAAGAACTTGGTCCAAGGAGCGAGGGTAGTAAACTCGAAGTACGAAACTGTACATATACGATGGTCTGGGACGAGGAAGAGTTTACGCTGAGAACAAGATGGTATACGGAAAGGTTTACAAACAAAAAATTACAACAGTGCACGATTCACCAGAATCTGGTGAATGGCTAGCGCATGCACACAAAGACCTTGTCTATAGATACCAGGCCCTATTTTTTGTCCCGCTAACTTTAAATAGGGCCTGGGGACGAGGCTAGTGTTAGGCTAACTTAACGAAATAAAATAGGTTAACGTTAACCTTGCATTTTTAGCAGTGCCTGTACATTAAATTAAAATAATTACATCTGAGTTATTGTTGAGATACATGTGTATGTGGTGTGCGTGTTATACTTGTGTGCACACATGTTACATATTTACACGTGTGCACAAACACGCACACACGCACACATATTCATGCGCACGAACATACACCATGCATGCGTACACATCACACATACAAACTCACACATCCACATATAGGTTACAACAGTGCTGTGCTTATTGACCAGGCGAGGAAGAAGGAACAGGTGGCCAAGCAAGAGTATCAGAAGCTACTCAAGAATTCCAATGTCAAGCTGTATGACAGACCTCCTCACAAGAGACTTGTTGAGCAATAAGCTTGTTCTTATTTTTGATAGTTTATGTATGTGTCTGCATTGCAAAAGTATCAGCTTTAATCATAGATTGTCCAAGGATTCTAAAGGTGATCATACACTAGGCAACAATGTTGCATGCAACTCAATGAATCCAATTATACTTTCGGTAAAACATTAGTTTACGATATTTTACTAGAATTTTTCAAAATTCATAGCTTTGCACGCCTAGTATATGGTATAAAAACAATGCTTGGCATCAGCTTGGTAGCTAGAATTATCATTGATTGAAAGTAAAATTGGTCACATGAATAACCAATTTTATCGCAGTCATCTGCCAAAGCCTTATAAGGAAATTGAAGGTGTTAAGTTAGCTTCAGTAACATTTGAATGGCAAAGCAGTACCAAAGAATTGCATATTTCTTGTACTGCAAGTGGTCAGCGGCAATGCCAATGGTACAAGCTGTGCTTACTGAGGTCAGAGATGACTACCAGATAAATGAAATATTTTTAATTAATGAAATTCTTTCAAAGCACTGCAAAACTTAAACTGTTGATAATATATAGACTCCACACCTGATTTCCAATGAAAAGAATGCTGAATCTTCCAGCTTTCTGAAAATATAATTTTATAGTAGTTTGTTGTCCATAATCCTGTCAATATGCTGCGTCAAAGTCATTGTTAAAGAAGACCAATTCCACCCCAAGACAAGTTATTAAATTCAGTATAAACTAGCTGTTCTTGATATAATTTATATCATCAAAGTTGAAAATGGAGTGACCTTTGTGCAATCGGAAAATGAAATAAGCTGCTCTTAGTTACTCTTCTTCGTGGCAATATAGCACGTCCTTATTAATATCACACAATTCCATATGATAATATAGGAAAGTTTATGAACATCTCGTTCTGTTTATAAATCATTACAAAATTATACCAATAACTATGCCGTATGTTTGAATGAATGTACTTGCATGTGTGTGGGATAACTCTGTTGGTGGTTCCTTTCAACTTGATGTGTTCAAATGATGAATCATCATACATCTCGGCAGGAACATTGCTATGCAACTGAATTGAGTTGCTAATCAATTTGCAAAATCGCTATGCAAATTTTTACATAATACAGAAACACCATTTAAGCCTCATTTCAGAACTTTTAGAACTTCATTGTCACAAATATGTTGCAACCCGTGCAAAAATTGGCCACATTGTCAGGATTATTAACCCTTATGAAAGCCAGTTATGAAAGCAAGTTTCACGTTGGCTTATGGAATGTAATTGAAGTCAAGTTATTTGCTTTTTTAATGCCATATGGAAGGTTCTTCTTCATTCTCAATATTTTGGTGCTAGAAATCCACACTTCTAACTTTTGCCACACACACACACCACTTTAAAATGGTTTCTTATGCTATTGCAGATGAATTTAATGTGTGTACGCCAATACAGGGGTTGAAGTGGTGAAACAGGTGTGTCAGTATGTGTGCATATTGTACTGTTTATTATTTTCTGTGGTTTGCTGAATATGCTATGAGCACGCATGAGAGAGCATCAGATCCTGATGTTCACCTTTCCAAAGCCTACGTACATTTTGTGTGTGTATGTGTGTGTGTATGTGTGTGTGTGTGTGTGTGTGTGTGTGTGTGTGTGTGTGTGCCATCCATGTGAACATGTACGTGTGTGTTATTGCAGACACTGACATAGAACTTAGTTTGTGAGGCAACAGTGCCTCTGCTGTTAGCACTGGAGAACAAAGGTGGGTCAATTTATCACATACTAAAGGTAGTCTGTGCATGTTAAGTTATGGTAGTAATACACATAACTTCACTCAGAATTCCTTGGTCAACCTTGAATTGAATACCGACCAAATGGTGTGGCTCCTTGCCAAGCCTCTACGCAGAAGTGGTCACCATGTCAAAGTCTTGTGGCAATGAATAAATGTTTAATTATTGTGGTTCTTTTGCTTGCCAACACCATCTCCCCTTCTCGTCGATGCACCTGAGACTAATGCACTGCACTCACATTATTGGTATGTACCCTTTTCCTCCACATGTACACTGCAAAACACACACACTGAATGCACGCAGTCGCAGATGCAAACCTTCAACCACACGCAGTAGCACCTGTGCAATAACTCATGTGCCTGCAATATGTGCGATTTCCACTCATGTACCATGCCGTAATTCTAAATTGTGCACATCAGGGGAGCAACAGTTTTGTCACCTTAAATGGGCATGAGTGTCAATTAGCTCAGCACTCACACCATTACATGTCATGCATGGTTGGTATGTGGAGTAAACACAATTTGTTCAATTGACCAGCACTGGATTATTATAATTTTATTTATTTTTGGGGGGGGGGGGGGGGGGGGAGATATTGATATTTGATCCCAAGACAGGTGTGTGTGGTGTGTGTGATGTTTGCATAATTGTACATAGTGAGGGCAATGTGTCTTCGGGGGATTTGTATGGAGTAGGAGAATGCATGTGAGATTCAGATGAGGGGTGAGATGGGCACTGGGAATGTCTAGCCGGGTGCATCACATAATCACATATCAATATGTCGTGCCATAAAGGGCACATCTGGCCATGACCAGATGGATGCATGGATAGTGTCATTACTAATGACTCCTGAAACTGGTACTGCATGATGTCAAAAAGCTTTTGGGGCTTTGATAAAGAACCATAGACCATAGAGGGTTTTCCCTAACTAGGCATGGGTTGTTACCTCTTCCCCCCGCCCCCCCCCCCCCCTCCCCCCCCCCCAACCCCTGCTGGCAGTACTTCGTGGTACTCCTCCCTGTCCTCTCCATTCCCTAATTATCCTCTTTCCTCTCTCCTCTCCTTCACGTTTACTTGAACTTGTTCAAAGGTGTGCGTAATATTTTGTTGCGGTGGTTGGCCAATGTTGCAATGTTGCCAAGATATCCTGCTTGGGGCAGACCGCATTATCCAGAAGCCATTCCATTTGAGGCAGCTCCCCCATACTCCAGTGTCACTCCACAAATGACTCAATAGACTGGCTACAATTAAGCAAGCTTTTGTTACACAACGCCGTCTGAAAATTTATGTCTCAAGACTAAGTAATTATTGACCAAAGTGCTGATGCATTATAATGTATGCAAATAAAAATACTGATTAGTTAGGAAAGTTTGCAATTCCATGTTTTGTGAACAAATCCCACAGATTGGATGTGGGTAGTAACACCTGCATGACCTTGGCTCTATCCTTGATACATAGGTGTGTGGTTGGACACAAATCCACAAGGGCCTCACTAGTGAAGGACACCTTTTGGTTTGGGATTCTATAATGATTAGAATGTACTAGAACTGCATCTGACAAATTACTTTCTACTGCTATGCTCTTCGATCTATTTAACCAGTACCTCCACTCGCTTTATCCCAATGAGTGCAATAGTCACCCCTTACATACCAATAGCTAACCACACCTGTGCAAGAGACACAAACACACACATGCACAAGCACACACACACACACACACACACGCACGCACACGCACACACACACACACACACACACACACACACACACACACACACACACATGTTGGATGCATCCAGATGGTGCTGTAGCCCTAGCTAATTTAATTTGGTCCTTCCCCCGCCCAACACCCCAAAATAACTGGCCCACAGCTCTGACCTAACAATTTATTGCACAGAGCCATATCAATTCACTTTTAAGGCCTCGACATCTTTGTCCCAAAGTGGCACTAGTGCCGCAAGTGTTTAGCCATGCTTACCTTCTTCAGCCCTTGATCACATTACATGCATGAGGAGCCTCTCTCCCTATTCCCCCCCACACACATTACACACACACACAACGCATGCACATGCACACACCAACACACACACACAATGCACGCACATGCACACACACACACACACACACACACACACACACACACACACACACACACACACACACACACACACATGTGCTTAACATACTGGTACTCAGCATTGCACCTAATGTCGTGACCTTCATTTGGGCCCCTGCCATAACATCTTTGTACAACTGATAAGGGTCAGGTTCCTCTCAAGCTAGTCCTTTTTCCTCTCTTCCCATTATTTTGATGTGCACAAACTAAGATGTTACCCCCTTGCTTCATGATCACCATTTGAACATTCCACTCCTATCAGAAATGTTTTACACTCATTGGTTCCAATGAGTGCTCACTTACACTTTGGGTGTGGTGTGGGAGGTACTTAACCATTGGTATAGTTCACAACCCTAAAAATGTACCACAATGCTTTGAAGACATTCATTGAGGTACCCAATTTCACCTCCTTGTGTGTTTACATTGTCATATTATGTCAGTAGTGCGGGTGTATTGTCCTTTCCTTTTTTTTTTTTGTTGTAGACAGAGAATGGCAGAAAGAATTTGCATTCTTTTGCAGACACACCTTTGATCCCCCGCCACAAGCAACCATGGGAGTAATTACTAACGGTCCATTCACGACAGGTGGCTTGGTGGATTGAATGGTTGCGGTCACCCTGTGTGGTGGTTTGTGTCTGGCTGGTGTATAATTACGGAACCGTATACCGAATCCAAGACTGTGAAGAGCCTATCAGTATGTGACTGTGAGAAACGTGCACGTGCATTGATCATGCTAGTATTTCCGCCCTACCAATTCTATACCTCTTAAGCAAACCGCTTTAAACTACCAGTGCCAAAATGCAAACCGCGGTGTTTTTGGTAGCATTTTTCGCATCGAGTTCTTTGCCACTAAAAATTACCGACTTTCCCACGGAGCTATTCTGGGACCAAGATGTGTATGCGAGTTACAAGGCTCCATTCGCCAAACAAGACAGTGACGGCTTTACCGCAAAACTGCAGACGCTAGGGGTTGTGACCCTAGAAAGTGGTTGCGGACGACTGAAGAACCGCCTCGCCAGGTTGGAAGACGGGACGAAGGTGTGCTGCCGCTACAGGGACACCAGAGCTGACCTCCGCTCCGACATGTACGCCTATCACCTTGCCTCCCTCCTCGGCATCGACAGCGTGCCTCCGACCGTCTTGGTAACGATCGACTTTTCCAGCAGACTTTGGAGTAACGTTGCGGCAGAAGCCAAAGCAATTGGTTGGCATCAAGGGTCTGCGGTAGAACTAGCCATGTATGTGGATGGACTCTCCGAAGAGTACATCCCGGACGTTTTCAAGCCCGAAAGCGCGCTAGTTACGAAAGAGTCCGCAAGGAACTACAGCACAAGCGAGAAACTGCGACTATTGCAGTGGACTGACATGATTGCATTCGACTACATCACGGGACACACGGACAGGCTGTTCAGCACTATGCTTAATCTACAGTGGACCCCAAACATGCTTCAGAAGCCTGTTCACAACCTCGAGGTGACTTCAAGCGGACAGCTGGTCCTGCTCGACAATGAGTCCGCTTTTTGGCTTGGCTATGCCACAGCAAGAATGACGTCATTGCACTACGACCTACAAGCGCACTTTTTGAAGCGGATTTGCGTGTTTAGGAGAGAGACGATCGAATCGATCGAAAAGCTCGCAACGTCTTACAGCCCTTGGGCCGTCTTGGAGCAGTATGTGATGACCAGGGACCATGGATTGCTGGTAGCCATGGGACCTTTGTCGTCAGCAGATCAGGCAGACTTGGCAGTGAGGCTTAGAGGTGTGATGGAAAGGGTTCATTGGTGTTCGAGACAAGTGAGATAAGACGGGTAGTATATTTTTAACTTGGGATTTCAATCTTTTTTTTTGCTTTATATCAGCTACGTGTTATTGTGTTTATACGTGTGTGTGTGTGTGTGTGTGTGTGTGTGTGTGTGTGTGTGTGTGCATGTATGTATGTATGTATGCGTGTCGGTGTGTGTGCGTGCGTGTTTTTGGTGCGTAATTGTATGTGTATGCATGTTCGTTCGTGCCTTTTCAAAGAATGCATCTTGAATGTTTCCTATGCATATATGGTGGCCATGCGCATGCGCCCTTGGACTTAGGAATCCGAGCTAGTAGTATTCGTCCGAAACAACTGCTAACCTTTGCAACTAGCTGAGTATATGTATAATTATACTAGTTTCTTATTTTGGGCGGATAGCTTACTAGTTTGATAACATCCTCGGAACCATGCATATTAGATGCGAAAGTAAACTTTACATTAACAAGGCTTGTTTTGTATATATCATTATGCTTATAAATGCATGCGTGCAACTTTCGGGTAAACCACGTTATACTGCATGGTGATGACGAGGACAACTCTGATGCGTACTTCCGTTGAATGGATGCATGCATGCATGCAATTATTTTGAAACCGCAAACTGAAGAAGTCGTGCATGACGGAAGATGCGTAGTATACTGAAGCTATATGGGAAGCGGCCGGACGATTTCTGCATGCATGCATGGTACACTTGTATGCATGGGTGAGTGATATCAATTTCATGAATCATGCATGCAGTGACAATTCTATTTATTTACTTTTGGGTATTTGTATACGTTTGTTACTATACATGGCCCGCGTTATAATCTTGTGTATTAATGCATGCATGCGTTATTGAGCCACCTTTGGACCCACACCTGCATTATTGTGACGTAGCATGCGATTTCTTTTGCAAAGGTCGCCATGCAATCCATCAGGTTAGAATTCCTCAGAGGAGCCCTGTAGCTACGTATTATATAGTCCTGATCGTTGACTAGAACGTTGTCCGTTACGTAGATATTGCTGTGCAAATTGAGTGCACGCCGCGATCGACTCGCGCCAGTGATTTGGGAGGCGTGTGCCTACATCGGTGGCGCGGATCGAACGGGAAATGTTCACTTACTATGCCCTCGTAACGGATTGCATTCAAGTCAATGAACGATCGGAAAATTTTAATAGATACCGAACTCCACTATAAACATACCAAATTTCTGCACAAGTACATGAACCTTATAATGCTCTCCTTTCACATTTCATACACTTATTCCCACACCTTTTTTCTCCATGCACACCAAGTTTTGTCTTGTAGATATTTTCGCTGCCATGAGTACGAAGTTCGCCAACCCATCCGGTTTGAATTCCACGTATCTTCCAGGCACGAGTGCGATTCGTCAATTTCTATAGTGCATAATAAAATTATAAGTTAAAACCCAAGAAGCCCGATTTTGCTGGACACTGTCCCATTACAATTTATATAAATTGCATGTATCAACGAAACGTTTATTTTTATTTATGTGCTTAAAGGCTTTAAAAAGTTTTATTCTTCTACTCACATATGTTTCATGGGATTTATTTTGTTTCAAGGGATTTACTGGGGTGCCCAGCTCGAAGGAACCCATTAATGGGTGGTATACCATTTTATCGTGACTGTCCCATACATGTATAAATTGACGAAATCTGCATTCTTCTAAATGCAAATAAAGTTAGGGCCTCATCAGGGCATCAGGTCCTCAAAACTGATTTGTTCAAACCATTGCATCCGTGTTGCTAATCATCGTTAGCGGTGGGAGACGTTGACAGTCCTATAGCTAGCCAGGACTGCCTTGCATCAGCTAGTTATTTCTCAACCAAGGCTTATATCCGACCTCGTTTCCACGTCGTTATTAATACTAACATGAAAAATAAAATTATACACTTATACCGAGCATGCCTAGCAGCAAGCACAGCTGGGTTTGAGGTATGGAGGTTTGGGGTTGCGTTCTTTGGCTCTGCATGCCTGTGCTGCGTACATCGCTTCTATTAGCTCCTCAGGTTTTTCAGATGTAGATAACCAACATCTAAAGTATGCCGTGAGCACCTTCAATGGCCTATAGTGCCTACTCAAGACACTATTCTCATTGGCTCTACTGTAGACTCGCCCATATCTCAAAAGGCCCTGTCTTTCAATATTGACACTGAGCAGTTTAGAGCTCTCTTTGATTCCTCATCTCCTGCTAACAAGGCCCGCCTCCTCTCGACTTCAGCCCCCTATGAATCCTCTTGGCTTTTAGTGGTGCCTAGTGGAGAACTTGATTTACATCTCGACCCCCATGAGTTCTGGGTAGGCATTAGGTGGTGGCTGGGATTGGCAGAGGGTTTTCCTGTTCTCTTTGTCCTAACACAGCATTAGATCTCCAGGGTCACCATGCTACATGTAAGAAGGGTGGAGATGTGGTCACACGACATAATCGACTCCCAGATGTGTTTGTTGATTTCTGTCACCAGGCACATCTTGGTGTTCACGTTGAAGTTGGTAGCAACTTGACACCTGATGGTTCTCGTTCCCGCCCAGCTGATGTTTTGGTTCGTGATTGGATTACTGGCAGATTTGCTGCCTTTTGATTTCACTGTGTCATCCCCCCTCTCTGTTGCCTCACTTAACCAAGCATGCATCACATCAGGCTTCACAGCTTTATCAGCAGAAACCTGCAAGCACAAGGCTAATGATCCCAAATGCAATGAGTTAGGGTGGGTGTGCATCCCTCTGGCAGTTGAGACTTATGTGAATTGGGGAAAGGAGGTTAGGGACACATTTTCCCGTCTAGCAACCCGGCTTGCCATTGGGTCTCCAAATCAAGAGTAGCTGTGTGTACGAAATATACAGCAGGGTTAATCTAACCTTGACCAGATCTGTTGTGAGAGCAATAATGGTCCGGACTCTCATATCTTAATCTATTTTATCTGTAGGTGTGTATATTCCATGCTCATGTATTAAACACATATTAATCGTTCAAATTGTAATCACTATTTAGACCAAAAAAAAAAAAAGGTATCTTGATCTCGTTAACTGAAGAATAGTATCCTGATAATAGGCAAATTGCCGACGAATAGGTGAACGGAGAGACGTAAGCCGGTATTAAGATAGAAAAAAAATTCAGTAATCGATTCTTGAATAATGCCAAATTGCTATTCGAAAGATAGGTTTTTTGCGAATATCCGAATAACCCGTTCAACCTGATAACCGACAGCGTATATGGCCCAACAATTCAATGGAAGCGATGCCTTGAAGTGGAAAAATCTGGTGACTTAAGTAAAAATCATGTCAAATGTACCGTACTAACAGCCTATCGCGAACACAGCTGGTAAAAATCTGGTGTGTTTGGTATTGAGCAGCCTCATATTCAGCTAGTTGTCTATGGAAAGATTTGTTTACATGTATGGAAAACGTCATGATCCCATTAATCAGTTACTGGCTCCCATTTCTCCATATGTACTGTGTATCAGTGATGGCGACTCGTATAGGCCTATATTTATGGCCTCATCCAGTTCAGTGCATGGTGTCTGAACGTAACTGAGTAAAGGATCAAAATCAGTTCATTCAGTACAGCCGCCGGCATCATGTCCGCAAACTATATATGATTAATCCTCCAGTATAGTTTTCAGAAATGGTACGTGATCACGCTAGACATGCATTGCTGTATAGTTCACCTTCAAGATGGCTTACCGTTTTATAGAAGATTAAATATGGGGGCCGGGTGGGGCATATGCATGCACTATCCTATAAAGATTATGGCCAGCTAGCCTTAATCCCTATATAAAATTAGTTATGTTTCACGTCTATAATATAACTTGAAATGAGAAAAGCGTACACTTCATAGATTGCTGGGTATCTCCGACCCCAATCCCTTTTGCACCATAGATTAGATGTTCACGCACAAGCACACACACGCGCCTACGGGCACGTTGCACAACGCAAAAATAAACTAGGCATGCAATTATTAGTCACGAGATCTCGGGTGACAGTACAAGAATGAATGCTAATTTGGCAGATTAAAGCTTTCGTTGTATAGTATGGCGAAGACTGCAGCAAATTCAGAGGATGAGACTGGCCTTCCTTCGAACAGGTAACGTAGCTAGCAGAGGATTGGTTGTCCACACATATCGGGGTAACGACATGCATTTTGGGGGAGTGGCTGCTTATCTTCTGTTGCTTCTTCTCTTTCATTTATAATCACCGATAGCCTATCCGTACGGGAGCATATGTTGTGCCCTTGCCTAGGTACGCTTGGGAGTCGGGCCGCATAGTGTACACGACCGATTTTTTTTCGGTCGGCTGGTTTTTATTAGTGACCACATCTGTGTTTGTGAGTGGGGGGTTGAATGGAATGCAACTACTGATGCTGCGCTAGCGGTTTATTGGTTTCCTGCACAGACGTGCATGTGTGCGCTCAGAAGGTGTGCTTGAACACGAGCGTGTGTGCGGTGGTTATAGCGCGTGAGTATGTGTTTTGTTGAGAGGCCTAGTCTCTATGTGTCCGTATGTGTGAGCCTGTTTTTGTTGGTTATGAATTTCTACGAAAAAGGAATTGCTACTGCTACTTGTTGCTTAGCAACCCTCCGTATTCACGATATGTGGCTACATTTTGAATGAATCTATTACGACACTAAATGCCTGACCGCATAAGTGAAGTTTACTCCTACACGTATCTTGCTAATCCTATAAAGCCGTATCTTGTGCACTGCATACACACATGTTACGTATACGTGCTGAAAACTTATTTTCTATATATACAAATATGTATTTTGAGAACATGTTATCTAGCATGTTACCTAGCAACGCACGGAGCACATGAAGTGATATCCGCTATAGCAAATCAAATCACATTTCAGCACAAATATACACAGAGAGAGACAGACAGAGAGAGACTATATAACATGTACGCACATATAATATTCAGAAATAGAGGTAGCTGAAATTTCTCATGGGTCAGTAAATCATCTCTCACCCTCCTAATTCCCCCTCCCCCTCTCCCCAACCCCCCCCCCCTCTCCCCAACCCTCTCTCTCTCTCTCTCTCTCTCTCTCTCTCTCTCTCTCTCTCTCTCTCTCTCTCTCTCTCTCTCTCTCTCTCTCTCTCTCTCTCTCTCTCTCTCTCTCTCTCTCTCTCTCTCTCTCTCTCTGGAATAGTCCACTTCAAATGTTAAGTAAACTATTAAAATTAAAGCCTGCTTAATAATACAGCCAGTCTGTTAGACGCATGTGATGTCTGTCCCCTTCTCTAATTAAATTGAAGTACTTTCCACTTTCTTTCCACTTTGCCTCAAGGAGACAGCAACTTGGTCCACTTTTATATTTTAAAATCAAGATATTATAGCACTCACTACCGCAAAAGTGTCTTGAATACTTGAATGTACCATTGTAAGTTGGTAAATCTGCTGGAATGAAAAATAGCGATTAGCAACCATATTGGTTGCCACATAATGGGTATGGCGCAAGAAATTGTACGTGCATTTGATCAAAGTATCTAGTTCAACACGCCAAACAAAACACTTGGAGAAAGAAAGGAAATTTTAAACGGGTCAAACCTCATGTTTGAAAAATAGACAACTTTCAGGAACTGCTTATTTTGTACTTAGAAAGTGATGTTACGCAGTTATAGCTCTGGTTCCTTAAAACATAGTGTGTGCCATAATAAAAACTGCTAAGTGATGTCACATCCGGAGTACAAAATAATCACCCAGCAGAAGTCTTTGCTTAAGGCTGTATATCTCTTTGTGTGGACACACAATCTACCAGTCACTACTCCGCTTTAATGAAGACGTTAAATACTGATTTTTGGTGATTCTTGCCGTCAGGATATAAAATTCAACTTGCCTTATAACAAAATATCGAGCAGTACAATTGTTGCAGCAGTTCAAATTCTAGTTTTAGAGGGTTCTGCATGCTGCTCAGTTTTTATGGTTACTGTATAATAAGGGTGTTGTTTCACAACTTACAACATACAACATTCCTGCACATTCCTGCACAGTTAACACGTTGGGACTGCTCCTATGCCTCATGCATCTGCCACCGTCACAGGGTCATCATCACCTTCTGTGTGCAATTACTATGCATATAAATAAACCCCTTCTTAACACCTCACTTCCTTAGGTGGGAGGACGCGTTAGACGCTGGAGTAGGCAGTCAGCTTGCTCGACAACAGAAACTAGACAAGCAGGTTTGTTCATTGTTGGTTTTGTATTATATGCATATATGCTGAGAATTGTGGATTACACCGATTTTGGGATATCTTACATGTAACTTATTGGGCTAGCACATGTGTTAGTGCGTATCTAATTACATACATAATATTATATTTCTAAAATAGACCCTTTGTTTAAAATCGCAAGGGAATTCTATTATGTCTTTGTCTCGTCCGAAGTACTTCTGCGTTATAAAATGATAAGAATCATGCCGGGTCGTGTGTAAAGTTAAACAAGAGCATATGAAAAGAAAGCGGGAAGGTACACTTTGTATAGTGGCGGCAACTCTGCTGCGAACTGGGCCTGTAGGTATGGGTACGAAATCGGTTAAACACTTCTCTGCCATTCAAGGTGAAGTGATGTCACATCTAACCTGCATGCCTATATTTTATTTTTCCGCTCGTATATTCCAACTTGCAATTCATTTTACACACGTCTCTCAAACTTTACCTGGCATGATTCTATAGCGGGCAGTAATCTCGTACCCAGACACAAGTACGTTCACAGCTGCGGATGGATTACATCACCGCTACATTCTGCGTGCTTTTATGATGATGGTGCCATTATTACGTCCGCGCGAAGCAAACTTTGTACAGGGCATGGCTGCTTACTCGTACCCACTACTTGTTGTATATAGCTACAGTTATAACCTGCACTGTCATTGTTGTAGCCAAGCATATTGAGGTTCTATGGTCTTTCCTGCACTGCTTAACATCATGGCATAAAATATTAAATACCCACAGTGGATATGCAAGGATATATGGTTTAATCCAATTGCCCGTACACATACTCATAGAAATTTGCATATCATTTTTACACTCACTATGTGTTTTTTACGCACGCATAACATTCAATAACACACAAATTTTGGCAATTGGCAACTATGTGCTGACAGAAAGCTCTCATGGAACAGAAAAAGCGACAGAGACAGATGCAAAATGGTATGCATACATAATTTGGTTTGACGAGTGTGTGTCATTTATTACCTTAAACAACCAGTAACGTGTAGCAAGTAGTGTTGTTGTGGACCCAACTGATTAGCAGATATTATTTAATCTATACTTGCATTCTATGATTTAATTAAATTATCATGCATACAGGTATGTTGATGTGTATGTAATGCACATGCATTATGAAAGTAACTAGATTAGCTCATATGAATAATAGATTAAGTGATATACGAATGCATGAAACAGTAAGCTTTGAATTGGTGAATGCGCATAATTAGCTGATGTAGTAAGTTTTTTGTTTCAAGCCATATATTATCAGGGCAACGTACTCTTGAGCAATATGATTGATCACCTATCGGTATTTTGTCCTGGCTAAAGTAACATTACATATGGGCCTGTGCTATCAACATTAATGAATAATCTTTATCCATATTAAAATTTGATCAAAAGCATACTGTTGGCATGGCCTGGTTTATTCACTGATTATTTGATGCCGACCAGTAACCTCTTCAAGCATATAATGTGTCAAGCATATAGTTATTCTTTCATTCTCCTATTCAGGAATGGTCATGGCAAGCAACCTTGGCAGTCGTCCATTTTCCTCCAAACACCTGCGAACTTCCAGTAGACCGCAGACCAGTTTAGGTCTCCCATCAAAGGGTTCCAGTACTAATCCAGTAGCCATGACATCACCAGTCAGAAGATTAAGCAGTAAGTATCTATGGCGTTGGAAGAACATGATGATAGGGATGGGGAAGAGGGACAGAAGAGAAGGTGCAAACAGTTTTTAAAAGTGAGGGAAAGATCTCCCATGATTAGAACATTTATTTTCTTTCTGATTTACCTGTATCACAACAAGGTTTTAGGCTTCATGCATCCTTCCTGGAATAATAATAATGCCTGAAGTCATAAAGTGCTAGTAAAGTGTATTAAATGCATAAATAATTGTTGCTCTTAGCATTCTACACTGCTGCAGTTTAATACAATTCTGCTCAAGGTTTTGGTTTCATAAATTTTATCACATGCCTTTGGCATGATTTTTCATCCCTGTGTGAAGGTCCTGTGCCATATGTACACTGAGTTATTAGTATGGTGCAGTGCCCCACCCCCAGAGCCCACTTCCCCACGCCACCTCAATCATTCCACTATCTCTTATCCCCTTACCTTTCCTCTCCCACACCTTACCTGCCTCCTCCCCCTCCCTCATCAATACAGGCTCAAGCAGCTCAGCCCCTGAAGAACATGATGAGGCGTCTCTCCTTACACCCACCCCACATGATTATGCTACCATGGAAACAACAGCCTTCAGTAATTCTTTGAGCCGACATCCACAAGAGGAGGAAAAGGTAGGGACAGGTGACAAACCCTTATCTACGTGCAGGATGGACAGTATCAATAGCAACTTTAACATTGAGCAAATGAAGCGAGATATATCATTCAGCCCTACCTAAATCACAACATTAGGTGCAGTGTTGATCTCTTAGAGATTTATTTTTGTGCTGGCCATGCTCAAGATGGAATTATCTATATCATATCTAGCGCACATATTCACTGGCACACTGCCATGCCTTGAAGTGAGTCAGTTTTTTTTTTTTTTTTTTTAATCAGCCATCATCAAAGCCAAGTCCAAGTGTGACAGCTGCAAAGTTAATGGCAATGGGCATAGCGTCTTCTCTGGATTATGATAGCAGCAGCGATAAGGAAGGTATGTTGTGTCATTGAGGGGATATGGTATGAAGGTACATGTGATGACAGTCATGTGATACATGAAGGTAGTCATGTGAAACATGTATAACAATATGGATGATGGTGATGTGATGGTACATATGATTATGGTCATGTGATACAGGTATGCATGTCGGGGTTACCCTTACCAAAAATATTTTCTTACCCAGCCTCAGTAATACATTGTAATTACATGTACATGCTGCCTTTCCCCATGCAGATGGGCAAGGTCTTGATGCATCCACTGTTGAGGGAATGGATGCCACAATGGAGGAGACTGGGGATGCCTCGGCAATGGTCGCCCCCCGTCTGGGTGCCACCACTGCTATGGGTGGAGCCACCGCAGTTGGGGAAGCCCCTCCAATTCCATCGCAAGAAGTATGTTGTGCATTGGAATGCCAGGGTGTGTGTGTATGTGTGTGTGTGTGTATGTGGTGCACGTGTGTTTGCGTGTGTGTGCCAAGGTTGTGTGAAAGTGTCTGTGTGTGTGTGTGTGTGTGTGTGTGTGTGTGTGTGGGTGTGTGAATGTGTGCATGTTGATGTGCAATGTTTGGCTGAATTGTGCACATGATATGTGGGGGGAGGGGTGTGGGGGCTTGTATGTGGACCCTTTTTGAACCAAAGATGGGTCACAAGCTGTATTCTTTTACCTATCCTACAGATAGAGTCTAGCAGGAATGCAATGCTACAGGCTCTGATAGAGCAACTTCAAAATATCAAGGAGTTTGTGATGAAGTGAGTTAAGCATGCCTTGTGTGCTTTCTCTGTCTCTCATTGTAATTAGTAGCCTCTATTCAGTGCCCACCCTACCTTACCTCCTCCCCAATCCTGGAGTGCCTGCCCTTAAAAACATTTTAATGGGGAAATGTTTGAAGACCCTTACACTCCTCCCCAGGCCTGCTCCTGAAGGGGTGACTATCAAATGCAGGATTACACGGCAAAAGAAGCCATCCTCACTTTATTTGCTGCATCTTGAAGCAGATGTCACTGGTACCGAGGTACATACATGTACATTGGCAATCAGCTGGTGTTCAAGCATGGTACTGCATATATCAGAGTCCACCACAAGGGCTGAGTGATTTATAGTTGACTACTTTTAACATCAATGCTATTTATGAGCTTTTTATGTTTGCACATGCTACACAAACATCATATAGCAGCTTGTAGAATTTCAATTTCTAATCTTTGAAAACATCCAATTATCAATGAGTTACTGCAGTTCAAACATTTAATCCTTGAGCTATGTATTGTTAAAAGCATTTTTTTTAAAAGCCTAATAAATAGACTTTAGGCACTTAACTAGCCAGTGTGCATGGGTCTGGATATACACCATTTTGAGTGGCAAAAATCATCTTTGAAATTGACAAAATTTGCCATGCAATAAAAGGGTAATGTCAATTGTGACATATAAGGTCTATAGGGTAAGATTGTAAAGGTATAAATATATATATGTGTGTGAAAGGTTGTGGAGTTACAAAGAGATGATATATGTGGATGCATGGGAAAAAAATCTGTTGTTTAGGAGCTTCCTGATACAGGAGCGCTCAAAGCCTAGTACCAGCAATACCTTGTGTGCAGTTATCTGAAGTGTGCTTTTATGTCAACCTATTATTGCACCACAACAGATATTCCTGTTAGCTGCTCAGAAGCGAAAAAGAAACCGTTCATCCAATTATCTGATCTCAGTTGATCATAATGACCTTGAAAGGACAAGTGAAAATGTTGTTTCAAAACTACGGTAACTTTTTAAAAAACTAGATCCTTCTGTGTGGTACATGGTTGGGAAGAAATTAGGCTGGGTTGTATAAGGTAAAGAAGGGTAGGGTAAGGTATAGGGTAAGGTATAGGGTAAGGTATAGGGTAAGGTATAGGGTAAGGTATAGGGTAAGGTATAGGGTAAGGTATAGGGTA
>OY811985.1:4216951-4255218 GCA_963681505.1 Eunapius fragilis | reverse complement strand
CATTGGCTCACCATATCCCACTGGCACACTCACGCCATGATGTGACCTATTCAACTAATAAACAAGTGAGCACTTACTAGAACTGCAATGTCAAAGCTAGAAACACTATTACTTCTATTTGCCCATTCCAATATTGACAGTTTGAAGTTTCTCTTTCTCCATCTCTCTCTCACTCACTCACTCTCTCTCCCTCTCTCTCTCCCCCCCCCTCTCTCTCTCTCTTCAGCAGCATATGTATACAGAAAAATAGGAGAGAGAGAGAGAGAGAGAGAGAGAGAGAGAGAGAGAGAGAGAGAGAGAGAGAGAGAGAGAGAGAGAGAGGGAGGGAGGGCAGGAGGGAGTTGAATAGGGTCATGTAACAATATGGTATGCATCCTCCTATCTGCCATCTTGTCATTCCTCTGCTTATTTCCTATCGTCACTTCACGGTTGAGCATAGAAAGATCATGTATGCAATTGACAATTACTTACCATATGTTTGCATGATGGGATTGTACCATAGCATACACATGGAGGGGTTATACCATCTGTGATGGACCCTAGCACCCTTGGTGGTCAGATAGGATATATACAATTTGTTACCCTTCCAAGAAACCTGTTCATAGCATACCTTTTTTTTTTGCTGGCTTTTGAGGTCTTTGAAATGGTTTACTGTTACACAGAAGCGGGTGTGACAGGCTTGCATAGTAGAGATCAGATTATCAGTTCTGCGTTGTTGATAACTCAACCGACTGTGTATGGAGGCCATGCAGGTATGCCAAGCCAAGCAGGCACACTACTTCCGTGTGCCACTTGCAACAGTAATCAATTAGATTGCACCCCCCACCCCCCACCCCCCACCCCACACATTCACTTGGCACCAACCTGTGTTGATATTAAATTGTTGGTTCGTCTTATTTTGCTGCTGTGGCAATGCCCTGGGGTGCACAATGTGATTTGTATACTTCCAAGGGACATCAGGTGACTGACCACTGCTACTCTCAAAATAGATGGCATACATTGGGGGGGGGGGGGGGGTTGAAGGGAGTGATGCCATCAAGTCCTTCTGGATCTGCTGCTTTTTGTACAGTATTGGTATTTAGAATGCTGACATTTTGAAAAACTGTAGATGGACTTTTGGTATAAGCAGTTGGTTTGTACATATTTACACTGTTGTAAGTTATTTTTGAAGGTAGTCTGCAGATTACGCCCCTCTGTGGGCAACAGGGTGATTATTGTAGCATCGCTGTGTGTATTGCAATGTGTATTTAGATACCCCTGCATATTAAGTGCACACACACAAAGGCTTAGTGTTATCGTTAGTCGTGTGCTCATGCAGTATTTCTTTCTAAATTCGTTGTGTTATCTTATCATCACAAACAAGAGTAGTAAAGAGGAAATGGGGAGGAGGAACTAGTGTTGGGCTGGGGATTAGTCATTTTGAGGATGCTGGTTGTATATGTTGTAATAAATATTGTGTTTTTTATGTACACCTCGTAGTTTTGCAATTGCAGGGGCAATTTGAAAACATTTCAACTAAGTTACAGTAACCTTACCAAGGCCATACCTGAACATACCTGGACATTATATTCAACAGGAGTCCGTCCATCCACATTCTCCTCCCCCCCCCCCCCCCCCCCCAAGAAATAGCAACCACACCAACGTTTTGCTGTACATGGGTGTGAAGTTTTGTTGCTGTGATTGCACAATTGGGTTCTTCTTCATATAGATGTACATGTTTTATCAGTGAGTGGGAAGTGTCTTATGTGTTTGAAGTGTGAGTATTGCCAAAAAGGATTTAATCTATTGGTATTGGGAATACTATTTCCTGATTCAATAAGAAAAGGAAATTGTAAATGTAACTGGCACCACCATGCTTGGAGACAGTTGTATGTCAGAGATTTGCAGCTGTTCTTCATGTTTGTGTATGCATCTGTGCAAAATGGTTTTGTTGTGTATATGTATACTGATTGGGAAGTCATACTGAGGGCCCAGTGTGTCCCTCACATGCAAGGTCATATTTGCCTGGTGTGTCCCTCATACATTGCAAGGCAGTGTGTCCATCACAAGGCAGTGTGTCCCTCACAAGGCAGTGTGTCCCTCACAAGGCAGTGTGTCCATCACAAGGCAGTGTGTCCATCACAAGGCAGTGTGTCCATCACAAGGCAGTGTGTCCATCACAAGGCAGTGTGTCCATCACAAGGCAGTGTGTTCATCACAAGGTAGTGTGTCCATCACAAGGCAGTGTGTCCATCACAAGGCAGTGTGTCCCTCTCAAGGCAGTGTGTCCATCACAAGGCAGTGTGTCCCTCTCAAGGCAGTGTGTCCATCACAAGGCAGTGTGTCCATCACAAGGCAGTGTGTCAGTGTGTCCCTCACAAGGCAGTGTGTCCATCACAAGGCAGTGTGTCCATCACAAGGCAGTGTGTCCATCACAAGGCAGTGTGTCCCTCACAAGGCAGTGTGCCCTCACATTGCAAGGTCACATTGATGCCTTGTACTTGCACCAAAACATATCCACACACGCACACACACACACACACATACACATAATGAATTTGTGCATGCACACACAAATATACACCATTTCATGTTAGAAATGTCACTGTGATGCTCTGTATATTAGGTATCAACAACACTAATGGAGAATGTTGAAAGTGAATTCAAAACTTTGCAAAAACTCGTGAGAGTGAAATTTTTTTACTGTATGTGGAATTGGCAAACATGATGCATCTCCACCATCAGTGTGATGACCTCAACCTCTATCATCTTCACCTGTGTCATGATTGTCATGATCCTCACCTCTATCATGATCCTCACTTGTGTCATGATCTTCACCTCTATCATGATCCTCACCTATGTCATGATCCTCACCTATGTCATGATCCTCACTTGTGTCATGATCCTCACCTCTATCATGATCCTCACCTCTATCATGATCCTCACCTCTATCATGATCCTCACCTCTATCATGATCCTCACCTTGTCATGATCCTCACTTGTGTCATGATCCTAACTTGTATCATGATCCTCACCTGTGTCATGATCCTCACCTTGTCATGATCCTCACTTGTGTCATGATCCTCACTTGTGTCATGATCCTCACCTGTCATGATCCTCACCTGTGTCATGATCCTCACTTGTGTCATGATCCTCACTTGTGTCATGATCCTCACTTGTGTCATGATCCTCACTTGTGTCATGATCCTCACTTGTGTCATGATCCTCACTTGTGTCATGATCCTCACTTGTGTCATGATCCTCACTTGTGTCATGATCCTCACTTGTGTCATGATCCTCACTTGTGTCATGATCCTCACTTGTGTCATGATCCTCACTTGTGTCATGATCCTCACTTGTGTCATGATCTTCACTTGTGTCATGATCCTCACTTGTGTCATGATCCTCACCTTGTCATGATCCTCACTTGTGTCATGATCCTCACTTGTGTCATGATCCTCACTTGTGTCATGATCCTCACTTGTGTCATGATCCTCACTTGTGTCATGATCCTCACTTGTGTCATGATCCTCACTTGTGTCATGATCCTCACTTGTGTCATGATCCTCACCTGTGTCATGATCTCATTGATAATTATCTGTGGGCCCTCAGGGTGCATCGCAATAGGCTTATAACCCTTCTTGCAGTTTGTTGTTCTCTTCTCAAAGTCATAATGGAACAGCAAGCTGTCACAAAAATATTTCATTTTCGTTTTCCTTTCATTTTCGTTTTCCTTCTTTCATTCACAGGCCTTGTATTGTATCCTGTGAAGAAGCATTGGTTACCATGTGTATACCCACTGTTTAACCACACACACACACACACACACACACACACACACACACACACACACACACACACACACACACACACACACACACACACACACACACACACACACAGGTACAGCTTAAGTCCCTCCTTCACCATGTCATCTCTCATCCATCCCTCACTCACCCCTCCTTCATCATCTAACCTCTCCCTCACCATCCCAATCCATCCCACTGCTCCCTCACCCACCCACCCCTGCTTTATCCTCCCTCTCACCATCTTATACATCCCACCCCTCCTTCCCGGTAGTGAGGGAGGAGAGGGTGGGTGGTGAGGGTGGGGAGAGTGGGTGGTGGGAGGGGAGGGTGGGGAAGGTGGTGCAGGTGAGGTTGAATGGTGAAGGAGGGGTGGTGGTGAGGGAGGGATGGGTAGTGAGGGAGGAAAGGGTGGGTGGTGCGGGTGAGGTTGAATGCATTCCTCCTTTACCACCTCCCTCACTACCCATTCCTCCTTTACCACCTCCCTCCTTCACACCATCCCACCCCCCCTCACCCAATCCACAAACCATACCTGAGTGCTGTTTGATGGTAGTGACAAGGTGACATAGACAAGTGATGGCAGGGACCAGAGATGGTAGGGTGGGTAGGAGGTGATGGGGACCAGAGATGGTAGGGTGGGTAACTACATTAAAATTTGGATTTACAATGTAATCAAATGTGTTATAAATATGGTATATATGCGACATCAACACCGTAGTAAATGTAAAGCTTTCATTTAATTTAATGTAGTAGAAACGTCACATTGACCATATTTGCATGCAGATTTGTACCACATTAGATTAATAGTAAATACAATGTAATTCCAAACTATTATGATGGTAAGAGGTGATGGGGACCAAAGGTGCACCAATTTGCAATGGACAAAAGTTTCTCATATTAAGAGACTGGTGGAGGGGAAGAATAAGATCACAATATCCTGAAATTCAACACAACATTCCTGTTAGCCTGTCCTACACAAACATCATCATTTACAACCACAAATAACCCACTGTGGTGATATAGTGTTCTACTGTAAATGGCCAACACGCTTGATAACAGCTGATGCCCAACACACCTGGTAATTGTATAGGTATCTTCTCTTCAACACTTGCCACAGGTTGACAGACACACATACACATACATGTATGTATGTGTGTATGTTTGCTGGATTTTGAATATGCCTGGCCTGTAAATCTGTCTACATTGTCATGTCCACATCCCCACATCACTACACACCATCCCCACACCACTACACATCATCCCCACATCACTACGCATAATCCCCACCTCCCCACACCACTACACACTATCCCCACATCACAACACATCATCCCCACACCATTACATACGCCCCACACCACTACATATCCCCACACTGCACGCCATCCCCACATCACTACATATCATCTCCACACCACTACACATCCTACACCACTACACATCCTACACCACTACACATCATCCCCACATCACTACACATAATCCTACACACATCCCCACATCACTACGCATTCCACATCATCCCCACATCACTACACACCATCCCCACACCACTACACACCATCCCGCATACCACTACCAATCCCCACAGCCATAAACTCACTTCTGTTGACACAAAGGTGCCCACAGTTTACTCAAGGCACCATGCATATATGTAAGTGCACAATTGTTTGTACATGGCCTGAAAGTGTTGTGTATGAATGGTACATTCAACACCAATATGTACCCTCCCCCGGCAACTGGACAGTACACACATGCATGATTCATGCTTATTTGATGATTGTACACACTCCTCCCCAGGCAACTGGACAGTACACACATGCATGATTCATGCTTATTTGATTGTACACACTCCTCCCCAGGCAACTGTGTACACACTCCTCCCCAGGCAACTGTGTACACACTCATCCCCAGGCAACTGTGTACACACTCCTCCCCAGGCAACTGGACAGTACACACATGCATGATTCATGCTTATTTGATTGTACACACTCCTCCCCAGGCAACTGTGTACACACTCCTCCCCAGGCAACTGGACAGTACACACATGCATGATTCATGCTTATTTGATTGTACACGCAACTGTGTACATACTTCCTCCCCAGAAAACTCCTCCCCAGGCTCATGTTATTGCTGGAGCACCTACATGCCTATTTCCTCTTACACAGGCACCAACAATAAGTGGTAAGGTTGAGTAGGGAGGCTTTGCCAATAAGTGGTAAGGTTGAGTAGGGAGGCTTTGCCAATAAGTGGTAAGGGAGCATTCACAAATTACGTCACGCTATTTTTGACCATTATGGACCCCCCCCCCCCCCCTCGTCACACATTATCCCATACAAATGTATGTTTAATGTATACATCGTCACACTGGCTGATACCCCCCCTCCCCCCCTTCAGCGTGACGTAATTTGTGAATGCTCCCTAAGGTTGAGTAGGGAGGCTTTGCCACTTTGGAATTTCCTGCAGTTTCCTTGTTGTGGTTTGTGTGCATTGTAATTAATAGTCAGTTGGCTCTGTCCAGCCAAGTGCTTATAGTCAAAGGGTTAATGGAAGTAGTAAGGGTGTTAAGCTTCAACTTGAGACATGTTAAGGCTGTTAAGCTTCAGTATGTGAACGTTAATGGTATTAGGTTTCAACATGTGACTATGTTAAGGGTCATAACATGCAACTATGTATATATGCAGGGAATAATTTAAGCGGTGTCGCATCGCATTTTGTGATGCAGTTTTTATAAGGTGCGAAACAACTTTTAAAATTTGTCGCAGAAAACTGTGATGCGTAATGTTTTCGAATACGCCATCACAGTATCGATCCACCCACTCTTACGGACACATGCTACGCGAAGAGAGTGTATGTACAGTACAAAAGAAGACACGCTGATTAATATATGGATTCCACGACATTGCAATAATTTCACACATCTCAGTGAGGAAAAAAATTGCTATGCAACTGAACTGAGTTGCTAACCAACTTAGACTTTGCATAGCAATTTATGCAATTTTAAAAAAGTAAATTATTCCCTGATATTCGACCATTTTAGGGTGTTATAAACTTTAACATGGAACCTTGTTCAGTGTTAATCTTAAACATGCATATGTGCTGAGGGTGTTAATCTTAAGCATGCATTCTTGTTGGGGGTGTTAAGCTTCAACATGGGACCATGTTGAATGTGTTATTCTTAATCCTTCATATGCAGCCATGTTTAGGACCATGTTTAGAGTCTGAATATGACCATGTTGTAAGTGTTATGCTTCTATATAACTGCTTGAAGAAATGCTTCATCTAAAATTTGCTGGCCATGTGCACACTGTGGTATTCTACTCCAGTTGGAGCTATGCTAAATGATCTACTGAACAGTCCAGTTTGTTGAATCCTCCTATCAATATTCATATGGTGTACTTCATTGAATTAAATTTGGTTTTATGTAGTATTATGAACCCATCTGCTCCATAATTGAAGCAGTGATACAGTATACACAGGTGGATCAAATCCCATTTCCCAAGATGACTAAATTAAGCCCACTTGTATCAAGATTCACTGCCGGTTGAAGTAATTCCTTTAACTAGGACAATGAAAAACAACTCTACTAGAATATTTGCGTAGGATTGGTGATGTAAAAAGTACGGAACATGCAAGGTTTGAGTGAAAAATACATATATCACACCCAATATTTACAATTAGGTCTATAACCATATTTCATTTTTCCATTTCAGTCAAACCTTATTATCGTGTGGATAAGGACCAATCTAGCCGCTCCTCCTCTTTAGCTGCTGATTATCCAAAACCAACGAATAATTAATACACATTATATAATACATTCCAACAAAGGCCGCCCGCACCTACATGTATTTCATCAACTGGTGGGGGGAACACCGTACGAGGTGTACAGTACACGTCATTTCCCATGTTGTAAATGAATTAGTAATTAACTATAGGGGAACTTCAGCGGTAACATTTGAGCTAACTGCTGGTGAAGCTGTGAGTTAGTTGTAGTAATTAATGGCTGTCTTGATAGTCTACAGCGAGGCGAGACAGTAATATATTTTCCTTGCCGACCATTGCACGGGTCGGATTCGGCAGCTGATCTTTGTTTACCAGCTCAGGGCCGCCGTAGGGGGGGGGGGCTGGACCCCGTCGTTAAACAAGGGGCCCGGGCCGCCCGGCTTTTTTTGAGGGGTGGGGGGGGGGGGGGGTTGTTTTGATCATATGATCCAGGATAAAAGTGGACTAGGCTTTGACGATGGGGCATCACTTCCTACAATCATACAATATGCTTTAGTATTTCTTTGAATGTTATTCTTACTTTTTTTGTACTGTGTATATTGGCAATGTAAATAATAGTATATATGCGCAGGCGTAATAATTAAAATTTGTATACGTTCCGTGCGGAATAGAATGTATAAATCATGTACCGTATATAATTAATGGGGCCCGTGCCAGCTCTCGACAGTCCTGTTTACCCTTCAGTACTACATCTTTTACCGCCCGCGCCGTTAACGTCTTATCGCTCTTATTCATATTGGTACGCACAATCTGTTAGAATGCTTTGATCTAAGATGCTGTTTTGTGAAGTACTACTCAGTCGGCTAATGTGAGGACCCGACTGATGGTACAGGTCCCCAGGCAACGAGTAGTGAAAGCACAAACTATTTACTATAAAGGGTATCCACGAAAGAACGCAACGCTTTTAAATGGATATAATTCCTTGATAGGATTGTCAATCTAAATGAATTCAAATACAAACCACATTATTAGAATCTTTAATAAAATCAAATAGCTTGCAATTCATTTATTTGACACAATAATGTACGACAACTTGAAATGGCTAAATGACCACTACAATTTTAATTAACTGAGTTTTAATAACTCACCACTACAAATGGCGTTAACTTGTTTACTTCACTTAATAATTGATGATTATTTTTAAACTTAGCTTAGTTTTATCCCCATAACAGCTTCAACCATAATAACTAAAACAAATCATGGTTTTTAAACTATTGAACTTAGGGACTTGAAACCAGTGCTGTTCCACTACATATTCTGATGCTGCGTTACTTTTTATTAGTTATTAAAATCAATTATCTAACCGTAATCTTGAATAACTTAGGGCTTTGAATATTGAGACAATAACTAAACCGCTTAATCTAATTGGATTGTTAGTATTTGGTTAAAGGGGAACTGCCACGAAAAAAATAATGCTATCTCAGTTTATAGCATTTGAGTAGAAAATAAGAACTGCAAATATCATGTATTAAGTATTTGCTTTTATATTCAAGATAACTGGTCGCCATGTTTTTATTAAAATTAAATACTGTCTACGTCACTGGTCTCAGGACTGCGTAAATAGAATGCCTCACTGCATTGCCAAAGGATGTATATGAATCGAGATAATAGATGCACAAAGGGTGTTAGTTTTCATCGTTTGCTAACAAAGAACCCATGCATCTCTGCTTCATCAGGTAAGTTTTTGTTCGTGCTTTTCGACTGCGTACGCAAATATCGAATGCTGAAATAATATCGATCACTTGTTTCAGTGGTTACTTGTTCATTTGACTGATGCCATAAATGATGCAAACGCTCTTGTATGTAGCGAGCATTTCATTCGAGAGGACTACATCCAGCGAAAGCAGTACTCCTATTTACATGACATGGTTGAAGATGTGATAAAAGTTACAACTAAGTGGCAGCCAAGAAGACATTTGTGAGATTGAGATTCCAGTTATGATTCCAAAGAACATTGTTCCAGAAGTGCGTCCCAATAAAGACAAGTTAATAAAGGAACACTGTTCACGATTTAGTTAGTACAAACACTGTATTACAATGCAGCATATTTACATAATTATTGTCCAGTTCAGGAAACGCTCGTCTTATGGCAGTTACTGCACATGAGGGAATAATCTTTTTCACTCTTCTGCCCAATCGGATCCCGAAAGTCCACCATATAAATTGTCCATATGCTGCATGACGATATGACCTACAGGCATACATGCTATGTGTACATGCATATGCATGTGTACGTACGTTGCATTAACAAATAAGATACAGTTCGCATAACACAATCTCCCGTTACCTATTGGGAATAAGAAGATGTATAGGATCCCCTCTTGTCGCCATCACACCTACCAAGGCGATGCGCAAAGCGGTTAGTGGATTGAGGCATGCTCCAACAAACTCAAGGTGATCTGTGATGCACTGGAGACCCTCCACATCACTAAAAAGGTGCCTTATGTGGGCCAGTTCCCTACAACAGCAACACTCACGGCGTTCAGCGTCCCCCCTCCGGGCCAGCAGTATACAGCCACGTATCAAAATTAAGATAATCGATTTTGATGTACATGCATATATACCACATTCACAAATACATATACCGTATTTATACGTTTTTGAAGTAAAATGTCGAACACTCGAAGCGAACGCTACGCAAGGCTCCGCTCAGAATCGAAAAGGGAAGTATTATCAACGTCAAGCGCTCCAAAGAAGGAGAAACTGTTGCAGTGCTTTGTAAAGAAAGATACCTATCATTGAGCGGCACATGAGCGCAACGCGATACTTGGTTTCTGTAAGACTCATTGCATGGGCTCAGAGTCACAGGGTAAATAAACATTGAAGTTCCATATTATTAAAGCTGTTGATAGAACATGTACTATAACATTCACCACAGCCAGGCAGACACTCTTGAAGTAGTGGGTCGGAACCAGCAGCTATACATTACATCTTCATGCCGCCTTAGTCTTTGCAATTTTTGATATTATTATTAGGTAGGCCGTCGTTTATTATTATTTTTCCAGGCTGTAGGTTTTAGATAGCCTCAGTGTTTCAATTAAGACGTGGAGGAAGAAAAGGCCCCCCCCCCCCCCCCAATATCTCCACCTCGCTTACAGGATACTGCGTGGTGGCCAAAAGGGTCAAGAGCAACTTCAGGACAAAGAGAACACAGGGAACCTCTATAATCTTAAACCCTGATTATTGTTATAAAAAATATTACATAGATTGTTAATTGCATGTTACACACATGTACTGAAACGTCATTAACCCTGGACTTTCAGGAGCCCCGACTTGCTGAATTGCACCTGGGCTGCAGAACACCCACACTGTCCTTCGAAACACAACAACGAGCACTGCACCGGCATGGTGTTGAAGTCCACCGTTGCGTTGACCACCAGAACCTGTTCCACGTGGTAGCCACCTCGTGAGCATTCGTCCACAGTGTTCCTCCTAATCTCCAATCCGTAATAGTACTTGAAGTTGTCCAGTGTTGTGAACGGTGTTGCGGTAATAGTCTTGCCCAAAGAAGGTAGTAACAGGTACCACGTGAGCGAGGCGTACCCACCACCGCACGACAGGGAGCAGTTGAATGTCGCCGTGCTTCCGGTAGAAACAGTCACCACGTTGGGACCGCTTATGATTTGGCAAATTGAACCTGTTAGAGAAAATTGACCACATGTGAATCTGTTCGTGCACGAGACGGTACACCATGCAGTGAATATATATAATATAGAAAACAAAAAGCACAGTGAAGGGAATGAGACCTGTATATACCTTGGTAGTTAACCATAGCTGTGACAAGTATTAGCGCAGCCACTGTCGGCTTCATTATTCGAACGTATTGCCACGCGAGATCGGAGGACGTCAAGCCACATTGCAGAGCTACGCTATCTCGCTTATTATATACATGCCGTAACATATGGGAATAATATAGGTGTGGCGGGAAATTAAGCCATGCGCACGCTAAATGATTGCATTTTGTTTAGGCAGAAATGGGATCAGTGGAGTCTAACCGCACCACCGCTCCCTGTGGTATCCCTCCATATTATGTGGCATCAGTCTAGTAAATTACATATTTCGACAACTGAATCGAAAAATCTTTTTTAAATATATATATATATATGCAAAAAGAGACCTATATATAATTATATATATAATTATAATTATATATATAATATATATACAGTATAAAGAATGCATGTTTTTCCCCCCATGTATACATGAGCCGTACGTCCATCATGTGTTAATTACAATGCATGGTCTGCATGAATCTCATGTCATGATAGGGTGGAAATCAAAATGGAAAATTACTTTGCACGGCTGTACCAGTAAAAATTAATGTATATGACAAAGCAATATATATAATGACTTTTCTAGGCATATACCGATTTTGAAGAGATTTCGACTCACCTGCAGAATAATATTTAAGTTTTGAACACCTAGGGTTGTATATATGGTGCCTAATGGACAGAAATAAAATGTGCCATAGAGAAATGGTGTGGTAGGACGTGCTGCAAATAGTGAGTCGCTTTAGCGTTAATCGTTCGGAAATTATAGCGATTCAAACAGAGAGTATTTTACTTTTCAAGTCTTTTATTACATACAGCGAAGTATCATGTTCGCGGAAACTGTCCCAATAGTTATTAATAATGGATCGAAGCAGCAAAGGGACTTAGCGCATATTTTTTCAAGTTTTCAAATTATTTGATATTCTGAGAGACACCTATGTCCTCTACAACTTCTTTCTTACGCACTGGATAATTAGTCTGTACTTTTAATTGGAATTACAGTGGTCTGAATATTTAATTACGCAATTGCACGCTACTGGAAAATTTTATAATATCGCATTAGGTCCCTTTTCGACCCCCATTTGTATAAATTATATACGTTCGTCTTGTATGCCCCGTCGGTGCTGGGCTGCAGAACAATAAAGAATCAAAATTTGATTTTATAGACCATTGAGCATAATTGCACAGGGAAGAAACAATTGTCGTTAGGGATTTGCAATTGATTCTGTCTTTGGAAAATCAAGCACCGATTCTTCAATTGAAAATAAAATCATGTTGTGATTTGCAAATCACGCGTTAATTTTGTTCGATGTATCAACCAACTTATTTGATATACATGTATATAACTGATACATGCGATTCGCGCGCAATCTGATTGCTTAATTGCAGGTATCTAAACCTCAAGATGTATTCTAAGTGCCAGAAGTGCCCCGAACGCTTATAATTATAATCCCCGTCCGGCACAAAGAATCCCTCCTAGAATTTAGTGCTGCGAGCATGACGGGTAAATATTTTAATAATTGATCCGGTACACTCGTGCCCTACTTACACAATTAAGTTGTTTTGTCGCGTTTTAAAATGTTTGTTCTTAAACTGTTATAACAAAATTAATGTTATTAACACTGTACACATGAACAAAACACCAAAACATAAGAAGCTAGGAGGGTAAGAGCTATCTTGCCAGGATGGCTCTGGCAATGGAGTATTCAATCGCCCGTAGATCTCAGCCACCACTGATGACTTGGGGGAAGACTGGTGAATGGCCAGGTGAGATGCCAGCCTTGAAATGGTAACATGGGCCTCTTTGCCCCAATTTCCACTGCCAATGGAATGCAGGACCAACCTAACTCCTGGAATTTGGGTCCATTGGAGTGTAGCTTATGGGCCTCTGCTGCAAGGGCTGCTGCCCCAACTTGGTGACATGACTCATCTAAGATGGCTGGGCAGAGGGGTGATGTGATGGTGATGTCCAGTGCGGCAGGTTTGCCTCTGTCCCATCCGGCAATAAGAATGTCAGCTGGTCTGGTATGATCAAGATCTCTAGTGAGGCCATGGTCTCTCTCTACACTAACGAGAATTGCAAAGTTCTTTCATAAAACTTGAGCATAAATACGTATATGGAACAGTGTCCGGCAAAATCACCCGTATGATACTTTTTCAAATTTTCCAGGACAAGCAAAAGAAAAGTAACACTCGCATTGAAATGTATGGTTAATTATAAATTCAGTGCCTAATAACTTTATGATGGATAGTCCAATTTAGGATGCGTAAGGACCATTTGATAGAAGCTTCTTGGAGTTCACGGAAAATCAAAAATTTGAAGACTTGAAAAACTGCCCAGAAGGGTGATTTTGCTGGACACTGTCCCATATAAAGAAGTTAGCATGCATGCAGAAAATTTGTTCATGGCTTTTTTTAACTTCTCATCTTCACTGTTGTCCAGTCTTAATGCAAATTTAAAACATTTTCTACGATGATTGCATAATGTGTATAAGGATTGGTGGTATAAAAAGCATGGGAATGTGCAGAAATGGAAAAATGAAATAGACCTATATTTAGCAATCTTCCAATTGTGCTATATATAGACCTACTTCATTTTTCCATTTCAGTCAAACCTTATTCCCGTACAAGGTGTACGTGTAAATAGTTCATTGTCCATCAGTCTTGTAAATGATGCATGTATATAGACCATATAAGGGGGAGGGTCCACATCAGTAACCTGCTTGTGAAGCTGAGTGAAGCTGTACATGTGAGTTCGTCCCAGTAATTAACGTCGTCTAGGATCTATAATGAGACTTATAGATAATACATTGTCCTTGCCAACCATTGCACAGGTTATTTTCGGCAGAACTTTGCTTCCCACTTAGCATTTCAGTACTGCATCTTTTACCGCCCGCGCCGTTAACACCTCATCGCTGACAATAGCGGAAGTGATTCGCGCAATCTGATTGGTCAATTGCAGGTATCTAAACTCGGTAGAAACCTAGGGAGGGACTCTTAAGTGCCTGGGGGGGGGGGGGGGATTCTAAGTGCCCCGGGCACTTAGAATCCCCCCCCCCCCCCCCCCCCCCCCCCCCACTGGCACTTAGAATCCCTCCCGTTATCGTTATCGCGTTGCGCGATAATGTATTGGTTGCGTTGCTATTGTCTAAATTGGTTAGACACTGAAACCGAGGGATCTACGTGATTTAGAATCCCCGAGGGCCCTGGGCTGTAGCGAGCGGTAGCGAGGGCGCTACTAAGGGCCCGAGGGGATTCTAAAATCACGTAGATCCCTCGGTTTCAGTGTCTAACCTATATTTAGAATTGGTACGCGCGATCTGTTAGAACATTTTGATCAAAGATGTTGTTTTTTGCATGAAGTACAGAATTTTCTATCGAGCAAATTATGCTATTGTGTTTTTATAGCGCTGCATTTCCCTCCTTCCCATATAGCCCATCAGTTTAATACAAGAGTTTTTCAAGATGTGGCGACACTTCAAATCAAAGAAGGCATTGGTCGTCATTTTATGGTACATGATCGTCGAAGTAAGCTTGGCGTCGATTCCGTACACCTCTATCGCCATTGCATGGAACGCGGTGCTGATCACAATCTTCTTTCTCTACCCCGTGTTTGGTATGGTCGCTGATGTTTGGTGTGGGCGGCTTAAGACGCTCGTCATCGGCACGTGGATCACTTGGGTCGGGGCCCTAGCTGTTACCATCTGTACGGCGAGTGCGAAATTCATGCACGTGACCAGCGCGGCGGCTGCAGTCGTGGTACTCCAGTCCGTGCAGCAAGTAGGTGTAGGCGTATTTCAGGCCAACGCCCTCCAATTTGGCGTCGACCAGCTCCGGGATGCGCCTTCCGAGCAGCTCAGCTCGTACGTGTACTGGTACATATGGTCCCAGGAAGTGTCAGCGGAACTTTACAACTGGTGGCTAAAAGACGGTTTGACGAGTGTCATACCAAACCACACCCTGCTGGTCATGTTGTTAATAACCGTCGCACTTCTTTCCTTGGTGCTGTGCGCTATACCGTCTCTCGTTAGTCGGTGCGATTTTAAGCCGCCCATCGTGGTTTCAAACCCTTACGTACTGATCTACCGGGTCCTCTCATTCGCTTGGGCGCATAAGCTCCCTTTGAACCGCAGTGCTTTCACGTACTGGGAAGAGCTAAGGCCATCGAGGGTTGAGCTAGGGGAAACAAAGTATGGCGGTCCCTTCAGCCACGAGCAAATCGAAGATGTAAAAGCTCTATTTAGAATAACGAAACTCCTGTTATTGCTGACCGGATTCTTTGCCTGCAGGAACGGTTTCAATATAATTGACGTCAGTTTCAACTTATCTCAATCTAAGAGACTAACGATACAAGGGATTGTGACCGCAACGGTCCTCATATCTCTGCCGCTGCATGAGTTGCTCATATACCCTCACATCAAGGCACGGTACCCTGGCTCCTTGCTAAGAACCTCCATTGGGGCAGTCCTTTCGCTACTGAGCCTTATAGCTGTTCTGCTTTGTGACGCGGTTGGGTACACAGCCAGTGGTGTCACCGGTGTGCCAGATGGTCTCCGCCAACACACACTCACCGTGGAACCATGGCTCAACTTACCCACATGGCTATGCGGTACTCTGACGTACCTCATCTTCACCACATCAGTACTGGAGTTCATCGTTGCACAAGCGCCGCAGTCAATGAGGGGAATGATTATTGGGATCTATTATTGCATAGGCTATGGACTAGCCCAAGCCCTTGCCTGGCTTCTGTACCTACCTTTTAACCGCCCAGACTATACTGATTCATTCAGTAATGGTACGGCTTACCTGACGCTCATTACTGCAGTGGGAATAGTGAGCGTTGGCACATTTGTTCGAGCTGCAGATAAATACAGATACCGAGAAAGGGATGAAATCGTCGAAGTTCATGTCTTTGCTGAAAAGTATTATAGTGCAGAAACTAGTACCTAATTAAATGCGTTCTCTAAATAAATTGTATATTTTTCACCATGCATGCCTATTGCTGATAAGCATTGAATTGCAAACACCTATTCATATATAACTACTTACTATATCGCGAATAATTTTTTGTTGCATTTACTTTTAAACAATTAAGTGATATCGTACGCCCGGGCTATAATAATTGGGACAGTGTCCAGCAAAATAACCTTTCTAGATAGTTTTTAATTTTTTTTTTTCATTTTCCGTGAACTCCAAAGAGTTTCTATCAAATGGTCCTTACGCATCCTTAATTGGACTATCCATCATAAAGTTATTTGGCACTGAATTTATAATTAGCCATACAATTCAATGCGAGCTTTACTTTTCTTTTGCTTGTCAACTATAAATATTACATACATGTACAATATAAATAAATACACAATATTCAACGAGCCCCTGCAGCGTGAGCCAGCAGTGCCCGTGCATTCTGTCGCATCAAGAATGTCCTGGAAAATTTGATAAAATATCATAAGGGTGATTTTGCTGGACACTGTTCCAATATTATATTTATAATTATATAATTATATAGAATATATATGTATACGTTTTTGAAGTGTCGAACACACAAAGCGAAAGTTAAGCAAGGCTCCGCTCAAAATCGAAATGGGGAGGCGTCATTTTACTGCAAAGACACACAAAGACAAACCAGAAGGCACAAAGACAAACCAGAAGGCACAAAGACAAACCAGAAGGCACAAAGACAAACCAGAAGGCACAAAGACAAACCAGAAGGCACAAAGACAAACCAGAAGGCACAAAGACAAACCAGAAGGCACAAAGACAAACCAGAAGGCACAAAGAAGGCACAAAGACAAACCAAAAGGCACAAAGACAAAGGCACAAAGACAAACCAGAAGGCACAAAGACAAACCAAAAGGCACAAAGACAAAGACACAACGTTTTTTACTATAGTTAAAAGTGTAATTGGTTCTGACCAGAATATTGATGAGCTAGGCATGATCATAGGTGAGGATCTTACTCTTGGAAGTGATGATGAAAAGGCTATTTCAAAAGCACTAGACTTTGTTTTTCCAAATGCATCAAGATATTTGTTCACAAAGTATCTTCGTGAAAATATCATCAAATATCTCACTGACAAAGTCGGTGTGTCTAAAACAGATTGCAGTACCTTTTTTTTGGCTCAGATGGTTTGACTAACTTTTAGTTTTGAAACAAGAGCAGAAGAACTATTTCATGCATCACTACAGGCTTCCATTCAAAATCAGCTTTAAAGACACTGTTTATTGATTCACAGCTATTATTGGTCCACATTTGAAATTTTCTTGACTTCCTTAGTTGTGGTTTTACAAGGTGGTTCCACATAACTGGACACAAAATATTTTTTTAATGTTGGATACCTTCCCATCAAGTCTGGTTTCAAAGTTGTACAAGGTTGTACAAAGAAGATTGATAGATCTCAGACGAGCAACATATGGAACAGGAAACTATTGGATGCTACCGGCTTTTCATAACAGATTTGTTGTATCAGTTGAAAGATACAAAATTTATTTATATTTAATTTTTTATTTATAGTGGCCTATAATTACCTTTAGTTATCCTTTTACAGGTGGATGAAGTGGTCTGAAAGAGAGCAAAATGCTCACTTTCATAACTTCTTGAAGACTATAAACATCCCACCTGCTAATAAGTACATGATATCTACAAAAGAACCTTGTTTTTCCATACCACACAAACAAAATGCTGGATAGAAGCCATCTCAGAAATCCAGTGGTCGTGGAATGACAAATACTTTCAGTGTTGCAGCAGACATGTGTTTCAGTACTGTTAACTGAATTTGTTATTTCATTATGCAGAGCCCAAATTGTTTTTTATTGATTTAACTTCATGATGTAGCTTATTTACTGCTGTAAAGTTGGTCTGGGTACGAGACTAGAATTACATTAATAAATCATGATTCATCAATAATCGAGCGATCGGACAACTTTTTTAAAACGATGTCCGGTCTAGAATGGTATTCAAGTATCTTTGGGGATGCCAATTGAATGCAGACGTGTAGCTGAATATCTTTGTGCAAATTTTATCGAAAATTGTTATATATATATACGTCAGGTAGCGAGCATTTTCAGTGTCTTTGTGCTTCTTGTAGCATCCTCACGTGTCTTTGTGCCTTCTGGTTTGTCTTTGTGTGTTTTTGTGTGTCTTTGCAGTAAAAAGACGCGCACCGAAAGGGGAAGTATTATAAACTTCCAACGAATTCAAACGCTCCAAAGAAGGAGAAACTGTTGCAGTGCTTTGTAAAGAAAGATACCTATCATCGAGCGGCACATGAATCTGTTCAGCGAAACGCGATACCTGGTTTCTGCATGCAAGACTCGTTGCATATAGGCTCAGTACCAGGGTAAATATACATTGAGGTTCCATATTATTAAAGCTGTTGATGGAACATACTTTGATAAGCTTTTCAGATAACAGATCAGCTAGACGTTTGTAAAAAGTGGTGGCTTCTCTTCCCATTACACCTGAGGTGGAAAATTAAAGACAACATCTCGAATGCGTTGTCCACATTCCTTTTCTTTGCTTGCTCGTGAGTGCGAAAGAGAGCTGAAAGAGGTTTGGAAACATAGCTAGGTGCATTTGGGTGAAAAACCCTTATGTCATCCTGGCATTATGACCAAAATTCTCTTGCTCTAACATCTGCCCTGGCTTCAGCATTTGTGTTGGCTGTAAGGTGAGAAAAAGTTTCTCCATTAAGAGGTTGTACATGTATGCCATGATAATATAATAATGTGTGTGTGTGTGTGTGTGTGTGTGTGTGTGTGTGTGTGTGTGTGTGTGTGTGTGTGCGTGCGTGCGTGCGTGTGTGTGTGTGTGTGTGTGTGTGTGTGTGTGTGTGTGTGTGTGTGTGTGTGTGTGTGTGTGTGTGTGTGTGTGTGTGTGTGTGTGTGTGTGTGTGTGTGTGTGTGTGTGTGTGTGTGTGTGTGTGTGTGTGTGTGTGTGTGTGTGTGAAAAATAGCCACGGACAGGCATGCAGGAATCTTAAATCAGTTAACGTTTTAAACAACTTTTGATGCGATCGCCTACTCTATAAAGAACAGGCAGCCATAAAACAATCTTAAAAGTCTACTAACCCTTGTTGTAGAAATACCTTTCGGTGCGATCGCTAACGTTTATCGCTCTTTAATGGCCTGTTTAGGCCCCAGACCGAAGCTCCACATGCCTGGAGCCGAAAAATGGAATATATTATATATCACTAACGGTTACTGTACAATAAAACATTTGTGACTTTATTGACATGTGTATATGGGCTAAGCCGCTTATCTTGGTTTAGGTCCTACAATAACTAATTTTTAAACTATGGTTTAGGACCCAAACACTAGCTCGTCACGTTCTACTAAAATTTTTCATAATCCGGACTCCGGATGTTGCTTATTATGATTAAACATGAACCACGTGTACTCTAGAATTTTTTTTACCATTCGTCGTTGGACAGCATTTAGCGTGTAGTAAAAAAATGCAGAGATAATACATTATCTCTGAAAAGTAGGCAATATCACTGGAATTTTGGTCCCGGTAATTTTGGTCTTGGAGACCAATATTTTTCACTGAAAATGTTGGTCCCCCGGACCACGTATTAATGGTCCCCACTGGAAATTTTGGTCTCGCCATTTTTTGAATTTTCAGTAGTAATAGATGCAACGATAGCGCACATTTTTGTCTAATGTTGCACATTAACTGATGAAGGAAATAACGATTCCAAAGAACTGTTACTAATAGTTGTCATGCCGCGTGGTGACGGAAGGAAAAAGAATGTCGGGCGGTCAATGATGAATGATAAATCACGTGGCGGTGGGTCTAGATCAGTTTAACTCCTAGCTAATGAAAGCCTCAGAAGCACATTGTATCCTCTTACATATTTTCAACATTGAGGATATGAAAATTAATAAATAAAAGCGGCCTCTACTGCCGCTACGGGTGAGGTATTATCTCTGCATTTTTTTACTACACGCTAAATGCTGTCCAACGACGAATGGTAAAAAAAATTCTAGAGTACACGTGGTTCATGTTTAATCATAATAAGCAACATCCGGAGTCCGGATTATGAAAAATTTTACACAAGCACATGAAAACGCCACAATTTTTCATTGGCTCCATTTTCTAATTGATGCGTATCCTAACGATAATTGAATCCAGAAAACATACTGAATTTGTATTTGTGGCTTCCACCTGCTGAGGGTGAGCAGTATATAAATCTCGTACACACTGCTCTTTGCACATGCAGAATTTGATGCAGCCGACATTTTAAATAACCAGTATTCAGGAACTACGATAGTAGTTCCTATATAGGAATTGACCCGGGTCGTGAAATCATTTTTAAAAACGTGACCCTCGTATAACTCGAGTACCAAGAAACGGATAGTTTAGCTCTTTGTTGCTTTCGAACCAGAAGGCAAAGACGGTCATTTTAATGTTTTGTTCCAGTCTTATTGTTTGCTTTAAGAGAACAAAAAAGCTCGTGTTTGTTCTCGTTCCCAGACCAATTCTTCTCCGTCGTCGTCGTCGTCGTCGTCGTCTTCTTCTCGGCCGAGTGAGCGCAAGTTATACCAAATCTCCTGGAAGGACATCTTCAGGTATCAGATATATGAATAAAGCATAAAAACTGATAGACGTAATCGTTACGTAATATGGAGTGCTAGGTTTAACCGTTCCCATGGCGACATTCACGTATATTTAGAATTGTGCAGCGTTATAGGTGGGATTTCATTCAACAAAAGAGGAGAGCTAAACAACGAGAGGAATACCTCCAATGTCGAGACGACGAGTTAGAGTTCTCCCGCGTTCCGTACAGTGATCCCAAACAAAAGCGGGCGTCTGCCGTGGGGGGGGGGGGGGGGGGGGGGGGGGGGGGGGGTGGGGGGGGGGGGGTTAAGGCCATTCCAAATGTGATTGTAGTTTCCCGTCCTCCGCCCGCGTCATTATAGACCACCCGCGTAATGTCACCATTATGTCCATTATTCTAATTATCGGAATACCGGTACTTTTAGAGATGTTGGTTAACGTGTGCGTGTACGACGAATGTTGCCATACAACACTGCTGAGTTGGACTATTTTATTTGGCGAGGACCGCCTAAATGTGTATCAGTTCTATGAACAAGTAAGCATTTAATACTATCCTTTTTGGCGGAAGCTGGAAATCTTCTCTTGTTTTGCTGTACAGGTTATTTGTGTAAGAATCGATGATAGCAAGAAGGACCATATAAAAATACAGGAAGTAAAAGTCGGACAGAAAAAGGAGGATCTGTCCAGTGTTGGAGACTATAACCTGAATTGTGGTGAAGTTATTCAATCGTTTGGCCAGTTCTTAAAATATGTAGTTTCAAAGAACACTGAGGAGGATTTTCCCTCAGAGGATGTTTCAGAAGTTGATCTACCCTTGCCAAGAGATGCATTTCAAATAATGCTAAATGCACAAAAAGGAATCAGTACAGCTAAGTTACCCCCTAAGGTAACTGTGTGTTCTGAAAGAGATAAAATGTACAATGACCTTCTTTTATTCTTGGAAACAAAAGAACTGTGTTGGAAGTCTGAGGAAGTGCAAAATGGAACAGCTACATTAGCCCTGCAAACCCTGAGAGATGCTCTTTGATATATAGACGGAATGCATGAAACTCTTAATGAAAGGTCATGTATGATTCCTAAATGTTTTGAAAAATTTACTGGTTATAACAGGCCAGAGCAACATAAGCATAAGAAACGATGTCTTTCTTCCATGTGTAGAGATATTCTAGTGGCACATTCACAAGCTCTATTTGGCTGTCTTCATAATCAATTCTGGGGGAGAGCCATGTGGTCAACAATGAAGAATGATGTCGAGGAGTTGGCACGCTCCATTGCATCATATGCAGACCTTTTGCTTGATAAAAGAGTTCGAATGGAAGCTATCCATAGCTCAACAGAGCCAGTTCGACAAATAAGCCAGTATCTCGCTGTAATGTATACTAAATCTAGGGTGTTGACACCTGCTTTTCTGAGTCCCATTAGTGAATCTCTAAAATCACTTGGCCCAAATGCACCTTTAGAGTTAGGAAAGCTTCTACCTACTGATCGGCGCAGGCGTTATGAATGGGTAGAGGCTTTAAAGCAGGGTCTGGATATCCCACTTATTCATGTCACATATGCTCCTGGTAGCAATATTGGAAATCTCCACTGGGTGTGGCATTGCACAGCTGAAAACATTGATCAGGCCCTCAGCACGTCTCAGCCAATAATTGAGCAGATCAAGAGAGACATCCCTGAATTTCACACTCGAGCTGTTCGGAGGGAAGCATTTCAATTGTTTGGCCTCACAACTCACACTACAAAGAAAGCTTTATTGCGCCACATTTACAAGGTATTAGTTGGTGACAGTTCATCATCAGCCAATCTTTTGCAATCTGAAATTGATGAAAGGGTACAGGTAATGTTTGATCTTGAGGAGCCATCATTGATTTATGATCTTAGAAACCATTATGGGCAAAAAACAAAGTTTGATGAGTTTTGGTCATGTGCAATAGATTTCATTGAAGAAGAAGTGGGCTCTGCAGTAGATGACCGCAGGCATTCTACAGTTGTACATATGGCAAAGGCCATTTCTGTACGTGATTTGCATGAAAAGGTACTTGAAAGATGCCCTCCAAACACACCTGTGCCATCAGATGAGTGGATCCATCTTCAATTCTCTCCAATTTGCCAATCATCCCATACAAAAGTAAGATACACTGGCCGCCTTCAAGTAAAGCATAAGGTACAACAACGACAATGGAGAAAAGAGCGCGAGGATTCACATTATACAGCCTGTCTTTTCCGATATGAAAGAGAGTATGCAGTGTTAATGAGAGGGTATTCAACATTTGCTTGCATTGACGACAAGCACAGGATCAAAATTGGCGAGCCTGACATCTGCTGAACGTGGTAGGCAAGTAATTGTCCACTCTGGTACATCACTGCAAGCTGCTGACCATGATTTTACTAAATTTAGTATAATACCATCCGTAGTATTGCTTTGTGATATACCTGAAGAAGTAAGTGGCTCATGGTATACTGGAGATGTGATGGTGATGTTCAAAGAAGGAGCCCTTGAGCCTTCATCACCATTGCGCCACTCAGCGGAGCTTGCAAACATTCTTAACGTAACAGGTCATGAAAAGCCAATTCTTTTTGTGTATTCAGATGGAGGTCCTGATCACAGGGTCACCTATATCTCTGTAAAGCTAGCACTTATAGCACTATTCAGGAAGCTAAACCTTGATTACCTCTGTGCTGTTAGAACAGCACCCTATCACTCTTACAGAAATCCTGTTGAAAGGATTATGTCAATCCTTAATCTTGGTTTGCAAGCAATTGCCCTTGCTCGAAAAAGCATGCCAGAGGAAATGGAAGTAGAAGCCACAAAGTGCAACTCAATGCAGGCATTAAGATCTGTAGCAGGAAGAAAAGTCGGTTTTAAGGAGGCTATGCTTGATTCTATTTCTTCTGTTAAGGCCGTACTCACAGACATTGCAAAAAGACTTGAGCTAAAAGAAAAGAAATTTTCAGTTTTTTCAGCAGCCACAAATGACGAGTTAGATGATCTGTGGACATCAATTCTTTCTATTGATCAAGAGTTCCCTTATAGTCGATCAGATAAATTCAGTGCTAAGGATTTAACGTCTCAGTTGGTTGAATTCATGTCACATTGTTGCAAGCAGAGGCACTACTATTTTGATATTTTGAAGTGCGGAAAGAGAGAGTGCAAAATTTGCCTCCAAACAAGACTCCCAGCTGATGTGTTCAAAGGTCTAGCCCATTTGCCAGACCCAGTTCCTGGTTCAGAAGGCCACTACAAGCATTTTGCTGAGGTTTTCAGAAGTAAAACATCTGAGGAACACCGTCCCTCTCTGAAGCGAGCTGCAAAAGAGAAGACACTACCATTTTATGCCAGTCTTCAGCATGTCAAGAATGCTGAAATGATGCTGATGTGTGATGAGTGCGAGATGTGGCGTCTTGTTTATTCTAGAAGAAAGCTGAAACAGAATGAAAAGAAAGAGCTGGAGAAAGCATTAGATGGCATGTCGTTTTCTTGTGGAGCACAGCTTCAAGATTCTGATATACCTGAATACCTAAAAGATGTTGTTTTTGTGAGAAAAATATCTTGTGAGGATCCTATTGAAAAACTCTACTACTCAGCAAAGTTTGAGGATATTTGTGTGTACTGTTCTGGGTCAGTACCACCATGGAGTGATACAGAGGCATTTTATCCTCAATGCAGAAGTTGTGCAGAGAAACCAAAAATACCTAATTCAAAGAAAAATAAAACTGGTAACACTTAATTTTTGTATTTATATGAATGTTTTTCTTATTTCATTAACAAGTATCGCATCGTACAGAACATATGCACACATCGACGTTAATTTACCAATGTAGTCCAAAAGGTTGTCCGCCATTTAATAATAGCAATTTAAGAAGTTTCTTCTTGCCTAAGCGTCTCAGTCATCAATAGTTACCGGTCCGGACATACAGCGCCATAATTTTCAGTTCTGCCACCTTTTGTATTCATGCCTGATGATGCGAGATATAGAATAATTAATGCATTCATTTTTAATAATTATATGTAAATAATGGATAATAGCCGCCCGCCCGCATGGGTTTTGGTAAAAGGTCCGGACGGGAAACTATTTTCACATTTGGAATGGCCTAATCATCGACACTACAAATAAAACATTATAATAAAAAATAGAGGAAACAAGTAAAGAAAATCATTCTCTAACGAGAAAGTTGGTGGGAATAGGAATTGGAGGCAAAGGTGGTGTAAAAAGGAGGGGAACAAGGTTTTGAGAAAAGGAAAACGAGACAAAAATCCTATATTTAGCACTTCTTTTGGTTCTGTTACATTTACATGTGCTAAATATAGGATGTTTGTCTCATTTTCCTTTTCTCAAAACCTTGTTCCCCTCCTTTTTACACCACCTTTGCCTCCAATTCCTATATCCCACCAACTTTCTCGTTAGATAATGTTTTTCTTTACTTGTAGATTGAAAACCACCTTTGTCTTTAGTTGATTGAACTTTGTGGCAAGGCGAGAGAGGCCAGGCGCGAGAAAGCCTCTTGAGCTTCTGTGCCTCATGCTCCACAGCCAAGGGAATACATGCATGTTCACCTTAACTTAGTTCGAGATACTTAATTGGCATCGTTAGAAGAATGCTTTCGCAGCTTTGCGCCTGATACTGCTGAAACATCCAGAAGAATATATGTACATATAGAATTCGTGAGATGCGATCATGGGCCACCAATAATACTGCAACATGAACGCGTCTTATAACGTTACATTTTAACGTGTGGACTGGTAAACAGAAGAGTGCGATTAAAAATTCAGTGCAAAAAGTCGGCGCCTCCTGATACACAAAAGAGCCTCACAACCTGCAAGTTACACTTACATGCATGTAATGCATACATACTAGTTGCAAGTATGAATATAATGCATCGGCCAGTTTTTTAACGGCATAGAGATGGACAATAGTTCTGGAAATGTGTGCAATCTTTCCTATCATGAAGAAATTTCTTCCGTCCCTTTCATTGCCATATCAGTCGCTCATATATTCGTAGTCATTGTACCTTCTCTGCTGCTAGGCATCACAATCCTGTACCGAGCATTTTCGGATAAGAAAATGAGAGATCCTGTCACTGCGCTGTTCTGCGCAGAAACAATAGCAGTCACGATATCACCCGCGGTGATCGGTCTATTGGTGGACATTTCTATGATTGCAGATCTGCCGCTTCTGGGTAGTTGTTCAAATCGCTCTCGGGCGATATACAATGCTACTACTTTTTTCTTGAGAATGCTGAACCCCTGGCAAATGGTACTCATCTCTACTGTACAGTTTATAGTGATCAAGAATGGTGTGAAAAAAGTTACAATCCGTCGCGTTCTTGTTGCATTTGGGACAGTAACTGCAGTCGTAGCAGTTACTTCCATTATCTTGACAGTTCCAAGTGAGTATTCTGGGGCTTTGCCCACAATAAGAGGTTCTTGGTGTGAAACAAACGACGTTACGAAGAGAAACAGCATTTTTCAGTCGGCAATTGCAGCTGTAACCATAGTGATTATGCCAGCGACATTGGTTTTGGTGGCTTCCATCGGATCCTACAAAATAGTAAAAAGAAATGTGATTGATTCGGAAAAAGCCGCTATTCGATCCGTGATTATTGTTTGTGTAACAACGTTGATTCTGGAATTTTTGTTTAAGCTACCTCTGGCCATTTTAGCGTACCTATCCTCTCTGCTCAACAACGTTCATATTTACTATTTTGGAATAAGCTTTAGTGACACGGAGTACTGCTTCATCCTTCTTCTGTTCATGACAACTCACAGAGGCATTCGCAATGCTGTGTTTTCCAAAGTTATTCATTACTTTGGCAATCAAAATACGGTGGTACCACAGAATTCTGAATTAGTGAGACTTCCAAGGGCAGTGTTAGTTCAACCTTTGGATTGAAACAAAAAATAAATTGTCCTCGAACTATTTTAGCTGCTCTGTTATATACAATACTATGCGTGTACATGTTCATTGCTTTGACACATGCGGTGCGCATGCGCATTAATATAGCGATAACCTTCATACACTTTGCATGCTTGAACCAAAGCCAGACACAACGAGCAGAAATTCCTTTCTGTCTATATGCATGACTTTGCACACAATTCTTTTCAAAACCAACGAAAACCCCGCCACTATAGAGACTAATTGGACCCGAACTAGTTATATTTCTCTTGCCCGGTCAGAGAGTGAGTGCAGACTGCAGAGTATAAAAGATTAATTAATTGTCGTTCAAGCACGTTGCACTAGCCATGTATATTAATATGTCAAAAGGTACGGGGTTATGTTCAAAAAAGAGGTCTCAGTCTACTTGGGTAACAATTTGACGCGTCTAGAGGAAGAAGTGGCCTAAACTAAAGGCATGCAAATCAATGAATCTAATTATATTATTAGTTTACAGCTATGGACTAGCCCAAGCCCTTGCCTGGCTTCTGTACCTACCTTTTAACCGCCCAGACTATACTGATTCATTCAGTAATGGTACGGCTTACCTAACGCTCATTACAGCAGTGGGAATAGTGAGCGTTGGCACATTTGTTCGAGCTGCAGATAAATACATTTACCGAGAAAGGGATGAAATCGTCGCAGTTCATGTCTTTGCTAAAAAGTACTATGGTGCAGAAACTAGTGCCGAATTAAGTGCGTTTTATCTTGGCATAGCAAGAAATTGCACATTTTAGTTTTTATTTTGAATTGAATTTTAAACATACTAGCTTTTTGACTCTAAAATTGGTCCGAAGGAAATTTATACTTTCACCGTATATTGCAATTGAACATTAAATTGCTAAAATCAAATCGAACATGATTTTAATTTTTATAAAGGAATCGAGGCAGAGAAAAGGACCTAGCGCACATTATAAAAAATTTTCCAGGAAGGAGATCAAAGTTGACGAGTGCGATTACAATGTACGCGTAATTAAAAATTCAGGCCACTGTAACTCCATGATGAAAAGTCTACTTTCAAGAAAGAAGTTGTAGAGGACATATAGGTGTCTCATAGAAAATGAAATAATATGCACTAGGTTCCTTTTCGTTGCCTCGATCCCAATGTGTAACATTACCTGTATAAATATATTACAGACCACTATTATTACTCACTAGATAAATATATTATAGCACAACTAATAACTATAAAGCATATAGATTAATAACTAATTATTGTCGCCCGAATAAATTTTATTTAGAGATAACATTGCGTCATTAACGGGAACACGTGATATTAAAATGGCCTGGACTATAAAAGTGTTGTGAGCATCTCAATACTATATATAATGCCACTAAAAGGAAGAATATCGCTTGGGAAAATGAAAAACAGTAGTCAAAGATATTTTTAACGTATACGTATATAAATAAATATGCAAGCATAAACTGTGTTATGGCTTTTGTAACTTACCAGACCTTCACAATTTTCCAGTCATAATGTGAATTTAAAACATTTTCTACAAGAAAGTTGGTAGCATATAGGATGTGGGGTGTAAAAAGGACGAGAGTATGCAAGGTTTGACTGAAATGAAATAGACCAATATTTTGTAATATATACAGCGGGCTATATATAGGTCTACTTCATTTTTACATTTCAGTCAAACCTTATTACATAGTTCATTGCCCATCAGCCTTGTAAATGATATCATCAACTACAAGGAGGAAGTTAAGGGTCGCCACTTCAGTAATGTTTGAGCTATCGACTGTGAGTTCGTTCTAGTACTGTCTAGGATACAGTGAGACTTGCTCGTATCCCATAGCATATGATTTATTTTGCAAGAAGATTTGTTCATGATGCAAGGATTTACCAGCTGGAGTGACTGTTTTTTTTTTAATGCTATGGAAAGTGAGAAACTACTTCAAGCTGGTTGTGGTTGATGCAGAAAGAGGGAGCAGATGATAAAACGCTTTCATTGGGCTTGGTGATACCGACAGCTAGCCCCAATGTATAGGAGCAATGTCCAAAGGATATTTCTGTTCACGGTATCATATAAGCCTTCTTGGTGTCAAAGAAGCTGATATGATGCCTATCAAAAGCATTTTCAATAACTTAAAATAACAGCAAGGAACAACCCAAACCTTTCTCAACACACCAAGATAGTTTTTTTTTTTTTAACCATGCTGTAGTTCTACCACCACCTACAATGCCTGGAATGTTTCCAAATGGAAACACTCCAAGAGTTAGAGCACTATCAGAGCCAATGGGGCTAGAGCACTATCAGAGGCACTATCAGAGCCACGATCAGACTAGAGCCATTGGGGTTAGAGCACTATCCACTATCAGAGCCACTGGGGTTAGAGCACTATTGAGGTTAGAGACTAAGATGTCCGCTGAACGCATGTGAGCCTTGTCCTTACCTAACCCACCTCCCGGGATCAGATGCCTGGTGGCTGCCTCGTAGTTATAGCAGTTAGTTACACCCCCCAGGTGAGCCTATGTGGTGACACAGTGGGTCTTGCTATGCTCTCCAGGCATATAGTGGGCACATCTGACGAATGTCATTGTTCCCAGAATAGGAATTTAAAACCCAACCACCACTTCACTGCAGTGGAGTTCACAGGAATTGAAGTGGAGTCCAATGACTTCTGAAGAGACAACTTCGTGGTCCCTTCTGAGGGTCTCAGCCTCCATCTTGAGTCCTTGATATTCCAAATAGCCAAATAGCCATCAAGTGGTGGCTTGGTTTTGACACCTCTAATGGTTCCCAGTGTGCCCTATGTCCAGTCAGTGCACCAGATCCCCTAGGTCACCATGCCACAACATGCAAAAAGGAGACATGGCCACCCACCACAACCAACTGCACAATGTGTTGGTGGAGACTTGCTGTAGAGCCCACTTGAGCGTGAAGGTGGAGATGGGTAGCAACCACACACCTGATCATGACCACTCGAGTATGCCCTGTAGACATTTTTTTTTTTACCTAACTGGACCCTTGGTAAACCATCATTTGGACTGACATCTCAGTCCAAAAATTGTATCAGTAGTGGGATTGTGAGCTAGGGCAGCTGCCTTGTCTACTGAAGAGCACAAACACACTGAAAATGACCCCAAGTGCAATGCCTTGGGGCTGGTGTTGCATACCTTAGGTCGCAGAGTCCTATGGTGCTTGGGGAAAGGAAGCCATGGACTCATTTTAAATGTTTACCTCCCGTCTTGCCGTAACATCGTAACAAAGTCAGGTGTGCCATGTGAGCTGTATATAGTAGGTGCAACCTGCATTTGGTGAGGGCAAATGCGACAGCAGGTGGATCCCTTCTTGAAGTTTAACTGCTAGTTATTGGTATGCATTGTCATTTATAGCCCTTTTGTGTATTCTTATATGGGGTCGTGGCAGGGAAAGGGACCTAGCGCATATTATAAAAATTTTTCCAGGAAGGAACTTTAAAGTTGACGCGTGCAATTAACATGTACGCGCAATTACAAATTCAGGCCACTGTAACTCCATGATGTACAGACTAATTTTTCCAGTGTGTAAGAAAGAAGTTGTAGAGGACATAGGTGTCTCTTAAAAAATGAAATAATTTGAAAACTTGAAAAAATATGCGCTAGATCCCTTTTCGCTGCGACGATCCCCCCCCCCCCCCCCCCCCCCCCCCCCCACCCCAAAAGATAACTATGCACATTAAAACTAACTACGCCGGGTACTCCAGTCCATCTAATAATTTTAAAGAGTCGTAGTCGGCATTATTTGACCGCTACATGTACGCCGCAATACTCCCGTGCCCAGGTCCTAACACGTCAGAAAGTGTCATGTTTGGGGTTGGGCACGAGACTAGCTTTTGGGGGGGGGGGGGAGGAAGGTAGAGAAAGAGGAAATGTTCTTAGGTAATTAGCAATTCATAGTAGGCGTAGGTTTTCGCAGTCACTCATTCCAAATTTCATATTCAGTAGTCGGCAATTAATTATTAGTCTCGTATCCAGGCCCTGGTCATAGTGACGTAATATAACCCTCAGTATTATAACTTGAGAAGGAATGGGAGCCAACAACAGTTCTTCTTCCGAGAGCGACGAGGATGATGCTTACCACACACCAACCAATGAACAATTAGCCGAGACGGGCGACAAGATAGAAACTGGTACGACCAAGGTGGAGATAACGGGCAAACGCAAACTAGTGAACTCTAGTAAAACAGAGAAAACAGAGGAAACAGTGAAGGCAGAGAAAGCGGAGGAGAAGGGCAAAACGGACGAACCAAACTCTCCACCGCTTCCTAAACGACTTCGGATTGAGGAGCCATCAAAAGGGGAAACCCCTTCAAATTTAAACCCACCCGAAGCAGCCGCTGCCCCTCCTCCTGCCCCTCTTCCTGCTCCTCCTCCTGCCCCTCTTCCTGCCCCTCTTCCTGCCCCTCTTCCTGCTCCTCCTCCTCGTTTCGCCCAGAAGTTACTGCGAAAGTCCAAGCAGATACAGAAGGACAGCCCCATCCCCATACACAAGCTACCCGTCAGAAAGACGTACCAGTATGGCAAGAGTAACATCGCAATGTGCGAAGTCGGAATTCCAACCCCTTCCCAGGAGAAAGTCCTCATGCTGGTGGGGGCTACGGGTTCAGGAAAGACCACCCTGATCAATGGCATGGTGAACTACATCATGGGGGTGCGGTGGGACGACCCCTTCCGCTTCAAGCTGGTCACGGAGGAAGGCATGGGGAAGTCCCAGGCTCACAGCCAGACCACGTGGATCACGGCCTACAAGCTGCACAGGGCCGCTGGGTGCCCCCTCCCCTACACCCTGACCATCATCGACACCCCTGGGTTCGGCGACACGAGGGGCCTGATGCGGGACCAGGAGATAGCGGCCCAGATAAAGGAGCTGTTCTCTCTGAAGGGGAACTGCGGGGTGGACCAGATCCATGGGATTGGGTTCGTGGCTCAAGCTCCTCTGGCGAGGCTAACCCCACCCCAGAAGTACATCTTTGATTCCATCTTGGCCATATTCGGCAAGGACATCAGAGATAATATCTTCATGATGGTGACATTCGCGGATGGGCAGAGGCCACCCCTACTGGATGCGGTGAAGGAGGCTAACATTCCCTTCTGCAAAAGCTTCAAGTTCAACAACTCGACTTGGTTTGCCGACAACAGCTCCATCGGAGAGAGCTTTGATAAGCTGTTTTGGAACATGGGGACCACCAGCTGCTGTGAATTCTTCAAGGAGCTCGAAAAGGTTGAGAGCAAGAGCCTCCAGTTGACAAGGGAAGTCCTGAAGGAGAGGGGACAATTGGAGACCTTCATCCAGGGTCTGCAGCCCAAGATCCGTGCAGGGTTGTCCAAAATAGATCAGCTCCAGCAAGAGCAGGACATCCTAGCCAAGCACGAGGCACAGATCAGGGAGAACCGTAACTTTGAGTACCAGGTGACGGAGACGAGGCAGCGCAAGGTGGACCTCGTGGGAGAGTACGTCACCAACTGCCTCACCTGCAACTACACCTGCCACTACCCCTGCACCATTGCCGCCGACACAGAGAAGTTCAATTGCTCTGCGATGAAGCGGCCCGCGTCTGACAGCGCCGATCAGGATAAGAGTTGCTCCGTGTGTCCCGGGCAGTGCTCCTGGCAGAAGCACGTCAACAACTCCTATCGGTTTGAGCTGTACCAGGAGTCAGTCACCAAGACGAGCGATGACCTGAAGCGGCGCTACGACCAAGCCATCGACGGCAAGTCCAAAGTGGAGAGCATGATAGTGAACATAGAGAACGAGATCACACAGCTCGACGCCGCTGTGTTCCATATGATCGGGCAGGTACAGCAGAGCTTGCGGCGGTTGGAGGAGATTGCCCTGAAGCCAAACCCTCTGTCGGAGGTAGAGTACATCGACCTGCTGATCGAGTCGGAGAAGCAGGAGGCCCAGCCCGGGTGGAAGCAACGCGTCCAGTACTACGAAAAGGTGAGGGAGCAGGCTCACCTGCTCTCCAAGCTCAAGGACGAGAAGGGTGATGACCACAGTGTGCTGGTGAAGGCCAGAAGTTGGGTTCCGAGCCCGAGTGGACACTGAATTAACACACAGGAGATGGGGATGAGGGGTTCAGTGTGTCCTTACTGTGGTCATTTGAAGGAACTTGGAGGTGTAGATTGTAGAATCTCAAAGACAAAAATTATTCTTTTCACTGGCCACAAGACATTGTACTTAACACTGCTGCATGCTGCACTAACCCCACACCCATTTGTTCAATGTACATACTGCATGCCATACAACTGACTGTCTGTGAAAGATAAACTTAATGTGGGGGAAAAATAAATGTAAATGGAGAAGGAAAAAAAAAAAACATGGAATTGCATACTTACATAATGATATGTACAGTATCAACCACATTGGTTCAACACATAGCTGTCAGCATGACAGTCCCAGATGATAGCCAGCGTTAGTCCAGTCCTGGATCTTTGGCTTCCATCACATTAGACGCTTCGTCTAACTTCTCATAAGTGTCCTCATCAGATCCCTCCTCTGCCTCGTCTTCATCCATCCAATCCTTCTGCTCCTTTGCTGGGGTCAGTCCTATGGCATCATGGAGGTCAAAGGTCAGCTTAGGACAGCTTAGGTAGCCTAACACAAACATATGCAATACCAGACACGTCCTGGCCTTATGAGAGGACTGGTCTTACTAATGTGTAACAGCATGATCTACTGCACCACCGTCAAAAAGCTCAGGGCCAGTTTTAGTAAACTGACTTGTGCAAATAAGGGATCTACTTTGAACTGCACCTTACAACCTTTATGACCTGCGTGTTGTGATTTTTAGATCTGATTAAAATACGGCTTCCTGTATGTACATGTGCAGGCATGCGCCATGGGACGTTAAAAAAGTACTACATGAAATTTAAAAAAAAAATGACTGCAATGACGAGAATGACTGCAACCAACTTCTCCATGCAGTGGTTACCACTAGAACAGTCCATGCAGTGGTTACCATTAGAGCAGTCCATGCAGTGGTTACCACTAGAGCAGTCCATGCAGTGGTTACCATTAGAACAGTCCATGCAGTGGTTACCATTAGAGCAGTCCATGCAGTGGTTACCATTAGAGCAGTCCATGCAGTGGTTACCACTAGAACAGTCCATGCAGTGGTTACCACTAGAGCAGTCCATGCAGTGGTTACCACTAGAGCAGTCCATGCAGTGGTTACCACTAGAGCAGTCCATGCAGTGGTTACCACTAGAGCAGTCCATGCAGTGGTTACCACTAGAGCAGTCCATGCAGTGGTTACCATTAGAGCAGTCCATGCAGTGGTTAGGAGATGTAGTATGGCGCCGAAGGCGCCTCGTTCAGTCCAAGATGGCGGTTATTAAGGAGAGGGGAGTTAGTAAGTTTCAATGAAGAGTGTCGGGAGGGAGGGACGGGTGCAATTTGAGGGCGGATTCGAAGAGGGGGTGAAAAGTTGAGGGGCGTAGCGGGCCTTCGGCCCCCCCAAAAACCCAAAGCCAGAAACCCAATTAATATCTCCTAACGACGCACTCTGCTCTTGTTATCAATGGAACAAGTAAATAAAAACATTCTTTTAACGATAGATCAATCGCTGGCACTTAAATCTATGTGTAGGCGTTGCAATTCTCTCTATTTTCCAACAAATAAACAAACGGCCCACACTTGAAGTAAGAACAATGAATATAGCAAAGAAGGCTGCTTGCAAGGTTATGACTGCAAGCGTGCTGCTGGTGTCACGTATGCTCTGGTTGGAGCATGCCCCTCTCATTTAGCCTGGTGTCAAGTATGCTCTGGTTGGAGCATGCCCCCTCTCATTTAGCCTGGTGTCAAGTATGCTCTGGTTGGAGCATGCCCCTCTCATTTAGCCTGGTGTCAAGTATGCTCTGGTTGGAGCATGCCCCTCTCATTTAGCCTAGTGTCAAGTATGCTCTGGTTGGAGCATGCCCCTCTCATTTAGCCTGGTGTCAAGTATGCTCTGGTTGGAGCATGCCCCTCTCATTTAGCCTGGTGTCAAGTATGCTCTGGTTGGAGCATGCCCCCTCTCATTTAGCCTGGTGTCAAGTATGCTCTGGTTGGAGCATGCCCCCTCTCATTTAGCCTGGTGTCAAGTATGCTCTGGTTGGAGCATGCCCCTCTCATTTAGCCTGGTGTCAAGTATGCTCTGGTTGGAGCATGCCCCTCTCATTTAGCCTAGTGTCAAGTATGCTCTGGTTGGAGCATGCCCCTCTCATTTAGCTAGGTGTCAAGTATGCTCTGGTTGGAGCATGCCCCTCTCATTTAGCCTGGTGTCAAGTATGCTCTGGTTGGAGCATGCCCCCTCTCATTTAGCCTGGTGTCAAGTATGCTCTGGTTGGAGCATGCCCCTCTCATTTAGCCTGGTGTCAAGTATGCTCTGGTTGGAGCATGCCCCTCTCATTTAGCCTAGTGTCAAGTATGCTCTGGTTGGAGCATGCCCCTCTCATTTAGCCTGGTGTCAAGTATGCTCTGGTTGGAGCATGCCCCTCTCATTTAGCCTGGTGTCAAGTATGCTCTGGTTGGAGCATGCCCCCTCTCATTTAGCCTGGTGTCAAGTATGCTCTGGTTGGAGCATGCCCCCTCTCATTTAGCCTGGTGTCAAGTATGCTCTGGTTGGAGCATGCCCCTCTCATTTAGCCTGGTGTCAAGTATGCTCTGGTTGGAGCATGCCCCTCTCATTTAGCCTAGTGTCAAGTATGCTCTGGTTGGAGCATGCCCCTCTCATTTAGCTAGGTGTCAAGTATGCTCTGGTTGGAGCATGCCCCTCTCATTTAGCCTGGTGTCAAGTATGCTCTGGTTGGAGCATGCCCCCTCTCATTTAGCCTGGTGTCAAGTATGCTCTGGTTGGAGCATGCCCCTCTCATTTAGCCTGGTGTCAAGTATGCTCTGGTTGGAGCATGCCCCTCTCATTTAGCCTGGTGTCAAGTATGCTCTGGTTGGAGCATGCCCCTCTCATTTAGCTAGGTGTCAAGTATGCTCTGGTTGGAGCATGCCCCTCTCATTTAGCCTGGTGTCAAGTATGCTCTGGTTGGAGCATGCCCCTCTCATTTAGCCTGGTGTCAAGTATGCTCTGGTTGGAGCATGCCCCTCTCATTAAGCCTGGTGTCAAGTATGCTCTGGTTGGAGCATGCCCCTCTCATTTAGCCTGGTGTCAAGTATGCTCTGGTTGGAGCATGCCCCTCTCATTTAGCTAGGTGTCAAGTATGCTCTGGTTGGAGCATGCCCCTCTCATTTAGCCTGGTGTCAAGTATGCTCTGGTTGGAGCATGCCCCTCTCATTTAGCCTGGTGTCAAGTATGCTCTGGTTGGAGCATGCCCCTCTCATTTAGCTAGGTGTCAAGTATGCTCTGGTTGGAGCATGCTCCTCTCATTTAGCTAGGTGTCAAGTATGCTCTGGTTGGAGCATGCTCCTCTCATTTAGCCTGGTGTCAAGTATGCTCTGGTTGGAGCATGCCCCTCTCATTTAGCCTGGTGTCAAGTATGCTCTGGTTGGAGCATGCCCCTCTCATTTAGCCTGGTGTCAAGTATGCTCTGGTTGGAGCATGCCCCTCTCATTTAGCCTGGTGTCAAGTATGCTCTGGTTGGAGCATGCCCCTCTCATTTAGCTTGTGTTCTTCCAATTTAGAAAAAATCTTGTTGGAAGCATTCTCATGTTGTAAACAGATACAACTTACCTCCTGTTGCCAAACACACATGATTTCCAACGTTTTATATAAACATAGCTGACAATTTTTATATGCTCCACTATCTCAATTGCGTATCTACGATGGTTGAATGATCTCAAACTGAAGCCCTATGTATTACTGTTACATTATTCAAGTTCAAAGGTTTCTATACCATTAAATGCGGTTGAAATTGAATACCTAAATGTAAGTTAAAACCACATTTTTCGCCTACATGTAGGCGTGCAGTCAATCCATCATTAGTGAAGGTTGTATAGTTGATACAGGATTTCGAGGAAGGAAACAGAAACAAGGGGTTTTTCCTCTCCCTCTCCATTGTTTCCTGCCTTGCAACCCTATATCTACGACAAGTGAATGCTTTTATGTACTTGTTACCATTACGTATGTGTAAGCACACACTAATCCAAGAATTGCAGGGGTGGGGGGTGGGGTTGGGGGGGAAAGAGAGTTCTTACACCTCACCTTTGCTCTTAGCATCTTGCACCCACAGTCCTGAATCCACACATCTCTTCATGTGATAGGCAGCGTCTTCCTTTGACATCCTCCCCAGCACTGCTTGGAGCTTGCCTACGCTCTGGGTCTCAAAGCACTCCCTCAGCTCCTAAAAATGCACACACACACACACACACACACACACACACACACACACACACACACACACACACACACACACACACACACACACACACACACACACACACACACACACACACACACACACACACACACACACACACACACAATGTAATAACTAAAACGTCAGTGACCACACCCACCCATGGTTATTGCTAAACATTGAGCTGTGAAAAAATGACTTGGTAACAAATCATAGATACCCCATTACTCTATACCCATTTTTCGTGTGAAACGCATAACATACAAAGCACAGCTGCATAATGGAAAACCACTTTGTGCTTCAATACAGCAGTATTCATACAGTGATAACATACATCTGTTAGAAAACAGTATATAAGAAATGTTTTATTATCGCAAAACATTTTTAATGTACTGCCATTTAAGGGACCTAGGATCAATATAAAGTCGTTTTTATATGTGTAAAACAAAAGCAATGCTAGCAGAGTTATCCATTATAAGTGATACCTTACAGTACACATTTAGGAGCAAAGTACATCCACATTGTACCTTATCAATTTGCGGAATTAAGGACACATACAGTCGTATCAATGTTAATAAATACTCTTCACCCTTCGCTCATATTGCAAACCACCAAACGCAAAATTCTATTAGGACTCAGTCACTGTAGCTAAGAATGTACCATGAACATAATGAACTCCAAATACATGCACGCACAAAACATGCAAACACACAACAAGCACATGCACACATGCACACATGATACACATGCGCACATAACTAAACTACAAGGTGTGCAACACCATCCCAAACGAAACGCAACCTTACCTCAGGCAAGGTCTGGAGAACCTCTAGGGGGTCTAGTCCTCCTGGTCCAAGCCGCTTCTGCCTCTCCTCCTGAACACACACGTGAGACAAAAAGGAAAAGTGGGCACATGGTAGTGGAAAGGAATTGTGGAGCCTTCGTTACCTAAAGCTTGGTGTGAATTGTATTACCACTTAGACAGGGGATCAGCAAGTGGGACTATTAGAATACCTAGTGTGGTAACTCCAAGTGAAGTTGAATTAACTGCACTTATGTGTGTACCTTCCCCACTGCCTCCTTTACAGAGAAGGGGCCACCCCTGCCCCTCCTCCCCACCCCTGCACCTCCTCCCCATCTCCCCACCCCTGCACCTCCT
>OY811985.1:4191951-4214451 GCA_963681505.1 Eunapius fragilis | reverse complement strand
AGGCATAAAGGTGAGGGCATAAAGGTGAGGGCATAAAGGTATGAAGGCATAAAGGTGAGGGCATAAAGGTGAGGGCATAAAGGTATGAAGGCATAAAGGTATGAAGGCATAAAGGTACGAAGGCATAAAGGTACGAAGGCATAAAGGTATGAAGGCATAAAGGTATGAAGGCATAAAGGTATGAAGGCATAAAGGTATGAAGGCATAAAGGTATGAAGGCATAAAGGTACGAAGGCATAAAGGTATGAAGGCATAAAGGTGAGGGCATAAAGGTGTGAAGGCATAAAGGTGTGAAGGCATATGTAGTGAAACTACCAACAATTAGACAAAGTGAGATAAGTTAGGAACTTTCTGCACTAGAGTTTGTTTGGTATTATGACTTTCTGTGCTAGAGTTACATGTATGTGGAACACAAGTTTCAATCCTTGGACAGCTTAATTTAATTAGAAATAGCAGGTGAGATGTTATCTATCACCTATGGGAGATGTACATCATTGGTTAGAAACTCTCCAGTGCAGTGAATACACACCCACTGCCCCTGCCCCACCCACTGCTCCTGCCCCACAGGGCAGGTAACGTGTGTAATCGCTTGAGTGCCATGGGGGGCAGCTTTTTAAAATTCAACTTTGACGTGAGAGTCTGCTTTCATCAAAATGCCTTCATGTCGGCAATCTTGAAGAAGAAAAAAATCGTGCTAAGAAGATTGCGGAGCTAAGAACGCTTATGCCATGCAAAATAAAAAATCCTTGACGAAAAATAAAAAGAAATGTCTAAGAATTTAAACTGGAATGTAGAAAATTATGATAATGTTTATAGATAATAAATGTAGGTACGTAACAACTATTTCACTCAATTGATGCATACAATTCCTACATTTTAATTCAATTTTTAGACCTTGTAGAGTACAACTAATAAACGCCCCCCTCCCACTTCCATCGAAAAAAGAAAAGGCTCGTGTTTAAATGAGCATATCTCCATAACAGTCATAGCTTCTGCTAACATTCTTGGAAATAAAATGGCACTTCAACATGCTAACTACCATAAGAGTACTGTAATTGTACCCCCCGGAATGACAGCCTGGAAATGTACTGGGTACACACAGCTAAAAATGTTTTTGCCATTTGTTCGTTGAAGGGACGTAGTTACATTCACATTTAATGGTACTGGCATGTTTTACAAGTCCTTTTAGGACTGCGCCAATTGATATGTGTAAAACAAGCCGTGTTATCGGAGCTGTCCTTTACATGCTCCGCACACGGTAAACAAAATGTGCAGATAGCTCTGCTAGTATGGCTTGTTTTACACACACCAATAGCAGGGTTTAAGTTCAAGACTTACTTATCTTGGTCCAATCCTAAAAGAACTTTTACTGTGTATGCCAGTACTATTAAATGTAACTAGGTTCCTTCAATGACCGAACAGCAAAAACTTTTTTTCGCTGCACACCCCGGTGTACTATTATACCCCCAGGATGGCATTCTGGACATTCGACATTAAACAGGAGCCCCTTTTTTAGAATAAAGGCAGAGGGCTTATAAGTGGTAGAGGGACAAAAAAAAAATCGTAAATCGTCAACTAAGTACTACGTCACGTACTAATATAAACCTACATCACTCATGTGTGTGTATGTGTGTGTATACCTCTCAAAGAAGCCGTGGATACAGGACCGTGGGTCACGCTTCAGCTGTTTGGACAGCTCCATAATGTACTGCATCACAATGGCCTGGTGGGCCACTCGCTTCATCAGGGATGTCTTCTGCAGGACAAAGATGGGTGGTGTGATCATGTGAAGGAGGGAGGAAGGGAAGGAGGGAGGAAGGGAAGGAGGGAGGAAGGGGAGGAGGGAGGAAGGGGAGGAGGGAGGAAGGGAAGGAGGGAGGTGGACTACTGTAAGGCACACCAACACAATCACACTTTATGGAGCCTTAATCCTCAACTTTAAATTATTAAGTCATAAAGGCAGTGAACAAAAACATTTTTTTTTTACTAATTTCATCAAGATGGGCTCAGGGTGAACACAAACGACATTGTGCTGTTAACACTTCTTGGTATGGATGTCAGTGGCATATCCAGAGAAGAGAAGAGAAGAGAAAGAGGGGGCTGATATCATATTCAAAATTGATTTTCACCATATATGGTATTGCCGATGACATATAAGAAAATAAATTATGAATTTAATTTCAAGCCCCCCCCCCCCCCCCCCCCCCCTCTGGATAAGCCACTGACATCCATGTACCATACCTACATCTCCACCTACATGCCCTCCACACACACACACACACACACACACACACACACACACACACACACACACACACACACACACACACACATACACACACACACACACACACACACACAACTTCCACTTACCTCCTGTACTTCCAGGTTAACACACCACAGGGTCAGGTAGCCACAAGTGTCATCACAGGCCAGATGTGGGTGGTCTCGAAGATAGTCCCGACTAACAAGGAGTAGTTAGTTAGAGGAACTCTTATCAGTTGGTATCAGAAAAATGGCTACCATGACTACATCACAATGGTTACCATCACCCTAACACACCATAATGGCTACCATCACTTACACATCTACCATCACATACACACCACAATGGCTACCATCACTTACCTACCATCATATACACACCACAATGGTTACCATCACTTACCTACCATCACATACCTACCATCACATACACACCACAAAGGTTACCATCAGTATAACGGTAACGCACTATGGAACTGGTACATGCACAATCAATGAACCACAGGTCTTTCAACACAACCATTAATTTATCTATGAGACCCTGTACACACAGAAGTCTATAACCATCATGTACACTGGTCTACATGTAACTAACACCTCGTTAACAAGGAGGTGGTTATAACACCTCAATAACAGAGATGTGGTTATAACCCCTCACTAACAGGGAGGTGGTTATAACACCTAACAGGGAGGGGAGGTAGTTATAACATCTTGCCACAGGGAGGTGGCTACAGTGAATGAGCCAAAAAATAACACAACCTGATAATTGTATAGCAAGTAGGCATCCCATCTACCTTTCATTGTAGTCTTTTAATAGGCCAAAATGTTTGATTTCTGATTCATACTTCTCCACAAAGGTCATCATCTGTTTGTGTTTCTCCTCTTCAGATAATTCTTTCGTCTCTTTATCTTTGTTTATGATCTGAAAGAAATGTATTGGATGTCAAAGAAGATGCAGGTAAGAAAAGCAAGTGAAGAAGGGATGGGGAGGGATGGGGAGGAGCAGGGTGGGAGAGGGATGGGGAGGAGCAGGGTGGGAGAGGGAGGGGAGGAGCAGGGAGGGAGAGGGAGGAGGAGCAGGGAGGGAGAGGGAGGAGGAGCAAGGAGGGAGAGGGAGGAGCAGGGAGGGAGAGGGAGGAGCAGGGAGGGAGAGGGAGGGAGGAGCAGGGAGGGAGAGGGAGGGAGGAGCAGGGAGGGAGAGGGAGGGGAGGAGCAGGAGGGAGAGGGAGGAGCAGGGAGGAGCAGGGAGGGAGAGGGAGGGAGGAGAGGGAGGGAGGAGCAGGGAGGGAGAGGGAGAGAAGGATCAGGGAGGGAGTGAATTATTTGCATGTCGTGTACATGTGCAGTTATTAAGAACACAAATTTGATGCACAATACTTTTAATGTTTAATCTCTCGTAATCCTTATTTAATATTAAATCGACAGTCCATCTACACGTAGACAAAATCGGTCAAAATCATCTACCCGTAGACGCAACTTCAGAGCAATTTTCGGTATTAATATCCTCACTAAGCCATCTAAACAGGTTAAACAACACGTGGGTAAGGGACACTTTGCTTCTCTGACAACTCGATTGCTAACTTTCACGCAAGGTCGCTCCGGTGAGCAGCTACTTTAACGACATGCTGCTCACCGGAGCGACCTTGCGTGAAAGTTAGCAATCGAGTTGTCAGAGAAGCAAAGCATCCCTACCCACATGTTGTTTAACCTGTTTAGATACCTCAGTAAGAGAACGAATATTTTTTGGAGGATATTAATACCCAAAAATTGCTCTGAAGTTGCGTCTACGGGTAGATGATTTTGACCGATTTCGTCTACGTGTAGATGGACTGCCGATTTAACATTAAGGATGATCGTCGGATTCTGAAAATATGAAGCACACTCAGTTCATTATTGTCGAAAATTTATAGGTTAGATTCAAGATGAGGATGCTCGGCTAATACTTTAGTGGTTGAAATATAGGTTTGGCTGTGAACTAAAAAATGGCAGACCATATAATATGTTCATGATTGAGTGCCACCGCTAAGCCAAAGCGACTTACACATGGCACGGAAGGTTAAATAGTGCAGGTAGAAGCCCCAAGGTACTTAAGGGACTAGAAAGTACAGTAATCAATGGAGAACAACTGAACGCACGTGGTCTCCACGAGGGATACGCCCACATGGTGCCTGAACAGAAGCCGTTAGCGAGCATTAGTATACGCGAAGTACCCAAGTCAAGCTGCCCGCTGTCTAGGTCCAGTTGTGTTGCATCCTAACGACAAGCTAGTTAATAGGGCCACCACACTGCTCAGTGCATGCATGATTGAGTGCAAATCGTGACATGTTTGTCTAAAGCATTCAGCATCGATCCTTCAAACAACTTATATGCTATCGCAGTTTCGTTGCCTGTAAGGAGCGGGATAAGTGAATTCTGTCTTGCAATTGAGCTCGTAGCAATCGCAATCATTGGACATACGCTACTTACACAATCATGCATGGTTTATCACTACTTCCCTTCCATTCTTCTGCATGTATGCACGTGTTATTCTCACAGACACGTATGTACATAAATATAATTATACAATACTGTGGAACTACAATACTGTGGAACATTTCATCACTTTGAAACTCATTGTAATAGACAACTAGTGATGTAATTGTATTAACTTGACGTCCTATGTAAAATTTAGCACCAATAATTAATCGTAAGTTATTTTTTCACCGAATAAGGTTGTGAGTATAACTGGTACAACTGAATTTAAGGGAAAACTCAAGTTTTTAAAACTGCTATGGTGCTGATGGTCAGTAACCTCTAAGGTATTTAAGGATGACATTAATCCTTAAATAAGGATGTGCCACTACCTCCCTGAAGGACATTGATCATATTGACATCATTCTAATCTTGCTATGGAGGCTATTCAGTATACAGTTATGCCATAGTGTTTATTTTATTTAACTTGCTTGGTTATCAAATGTACAAGATGATCCTTATTTAAGGATAATAACATCCTTTAAAAAGGATTTTGTTCTGGAGATTAAACATTTAAAACACCAAATACATGTGACAATTGTGCACAAATATTTGCCATTAACTGAAATACAAAACATTGTGTACAGGTTTGTATTCTGTAGGAGGATACTAATAGGCTCTAACAAGGTCTATAGAGGTACATGTAAGAATGCATAGGTACCACCCACCCACAGACACTATTAAAACAGCCACAGTGCAGTACCGTCTTTTCAAAGCCAGGCTTTGAGAGAGTGTCAACATTCCATGGAGTAAGCTGGACAGGGTGGGTTGGGCCGGGGGAATATCAAGTGAGCGTAAGAAAGAAAGGTAATATGATCCCAAGCCTCAAAACTATGACTGTTGGGACACACCCTTTCTTTCTTCTTCAGTTCTTCTTCTTCTTTCTTCAGCTGTTCCGCCTTCCTCTGCAGTTCAGCCAACTTTGCCTCCAGTTCCTTCTTGTCCTGAGCAGCCTTTTCCTCCTTAGTGAGCTTCTCCTTAACAACAGTTGCCTCCTCTTGGAACCTGAAACACAGCACAAATGATTACAAAACTATGGCTAAATTTAGTGACTGAATGCTTGATACATATTATGGTGTACCTTCCAACAGAAGGCATGTACTCTAATTTCTTTACGAGTCACCCATCCAAAGAGTGTGGTCTCTGTATCTCACCATGCACACCTCCACATGTTCCTTATATCACTATGCACCAAGGCACAGGGATACGGGGAGGGGGAGGGTTACAAGGGGAATGGGAGGGGAGGGTTACAAGAGGGAGGGGTACACGGGAAAAGGAACTGTACAAAGAGAAGGGGGTGAATGTAAAATGGAAGGTAATGATTATGGGAAGGTGAGGATTATGGGGAAGGTGAGAATTATGGGGAAGGTGAGGATTATGGGGAAGGTGAGGATTATGGGGAAGGTGAGAATTATTGAGAAGGTGAGGATTATTGAGAAGGTGAGGATTATTGAGAAGGTGAGGATTATAGGGAGGTGAGGATTATTGAGAAGGTGAGGATTATGGGAAGGTGAGGATTGTGGGGAAGGTGAGGATTATGGGAAGGTGAGGATTATGGGGAAGGTGAGGATTATGGGGAGGGGAGAATTATGGGGAAGGTGAGGACTTATTGAACATATTGCTGAGTAGTGAAAACAAGACGGTGTTTCTCTAATAACACGCCAATGCTTGTATTATTAATATCCGCTTTGCAAACAAACTGTCAATTGTGTGCAACTTTAATTTGATTTGTTCAAAAGCTATATTAAATAAAGCTTAATAATACATCTGCTTATTAATGAATTATTATAGAAGCACCACCCCCTTGTTTCACCCCCTTGTTTCATTACATAGCAGTAAAAAGTCACATGTGCTTAATACAATATCATGTTGAGGTGTTGAAAATGCTAAATTTCGACTACATAGTATTGCCTATTCTTAACCACCTTGTGTATCCACAAGGTGGTTAAGAATAGATAATGTCATGCAAAAAGCTGTATCGAACTGACCCTATGGGTGTTATGAGGTACACATATGCACACAGTGACCCTATGGGTGTTATGAGGTACACATATGCACAGTGACCCTATGGGTGTTATGAGGTACACGTGTGCACAGTGACCCTATGGGTGTTATGAGGTACACATGTGCACAGTGACCCTATGGGTGTTATGAGGTACACATATGCACACAGTGACCCTAAGGGTGTTATGAGGTACACATATGCACACAGTGACCCTATGGGTGTTATGAGGTACACATGTGCACAGTGACCCTATGGGTGTTATGAGGTACATGAATGCACACAGTGACCCTATGGGTGTTATGAGGTACACATATGCACACAGTGACCCTATGGGTGTTATGAGGTACACATGTGCACAGTGACCCTATGGGTGTTATGAGGTACATGAATGCACACAGTGACCCTATGGGTGTTATGAGGTACACATATGCACACAGTGACCCTATGGGTGTTATGAGGTACACATATGCACACAGTGAACCTATGAGTGTTATGAGGTACATGTATGCACACAGTGTGACCTTATGGGTGTTATGAGGTACACATATGCACACAGTGACCCTATGGGTGTTATGAGGTACACATGTGCACAGTGACCCTATGGGTGTTATGAGGTACACATATGCACACAGTGACCCTATGGGTGTTATGAGGTACATGAATGCACACAGTGACCCTATGGGTGTTATGAGATACACATATCAGTGAACCTACGGGTGTTATGAGGTATACATATGCACACAGTGACCCTATGGGTGTTATGAGGTACATGAATGCACACAGTGAACCTATGGGTGTTATGAGGTACACATATGCACACAGTGACCCTATGGGTGTTATGAGGTACACATGTGCACAGTGACCCTATGGGTGTTATGAGGTACATGAATGCACACAGTGACCCTATGGGTGTTATGAGGTACACATATGCACACAGTGACCCTATGGGTGTTATGAGGTACACATATGCACACAGTGAACCTATGAGTGTTATGAGGTACATGTATGCACACAGTGTGACCTTATGGGTGTTATGAGGTACACATATGCACACAGTGACCCTATGGGTGTTATGAGGTACACATGTGCACAGTGACCCTATGGGTGTTATGAGGTACACATATGCACACAGTGACCCTATGGGTGTTATGAGGTACATGAATGCACATAGTGAACCTACGGGTGTTATGAGGTACATGTATGCACACAGTGATCCTATGGGTGTTATGAGGTACACATATGCACACAGTGACCCTATGGGTGTTATGAGGTACATGAATGCACACAGTGAACCTATGGGTGTTATGAGGTACATGAATGCACATAGTGAACCTACGGGTGTTATGAGGTACATGTATGCATACAGTGACCCTATGGGTGTTATGAGGTACACATATGCACACAGTGACCCTATGGGTGTTATGAGGTACACATATGTGGTGACCCTATGGGTGTTATGAGGTACACATATGTGATGACCCTATGGGTGTTATGAGGTACACATATGTGATGACCCTATGGGTGTTATGAGGTACACATATGTGGTGACCCTATGGGTGTTATGAGGAGGTACACACGTGGTGACCCTTGAGGTACCAATGCCATAAAATATTGATACCTTTGACTAATGCTGTGATGGTTAGTTGTATTGAGGGAAGGGCATGAATTCAGGCAATGTAGTAACAAAATATATTACGTACTGAGGTTAAAGTTAAATGATCCTTTTCCCCAGTCCTTTCAGTTTGCACATCAGTGTCTCTAAAGGTAACACACTGTGTACACATCTATAATCACATACATCCCGCAGGAAAGTACTGTATATGTGGGGTTTTGTTATTTCAAGTCACACACACACACACACACACACACACACACACACACACACACACACAACCATGTCTAACAGCTGTACCCATACTTCCCTGCCCTTCTTACATGCATTCATTATCACTTACAGACACACACACACACACACACACACACACACACACACACACACACACACACACACACACACACACACGTGTGACACGTCGGGAACCACTAACTCTTTCTTCTTCTTCACCAATTCATCTTTCTCCCGTTTTGCTTCGTCCATCCTCTCCAACCTGGCCTGGTGGCGCCATCGAAACAGGGATGGTGTGTCGATGTTTGGGTGGGTGTCGTCTTCATCATCGCTGACCTTACAAAAGAGAACACACACAGCAGTCCTTACCAACGAACGTTTGTGGGCAGACGAGGGAGTGAGCAACGTACAAATTGGTTACCCCACTTGCCTAACCCGTTACTGCCTACGCTACATACACATGAGCATCGCAACACTTGAACGTGTCCGAATTTGACGCAGACCAACACTTAGCAACGTACCTCAATGTGATCCCACTTGCTATAATCTAAGCGACGAGTCATTGTTGCACTGATACAACCGGTCAATGATTGCACAAAGTTCGAGAACCTTCTGGCTATAATTAATTAACCCTTCCCACGTGCAGTGCTAAGCCACGCCCATAGCAAGCCATTACCAGCTGCATCCTGGAGGCCGAATTCGACGCAAGACAGTGGCGTAGCAAGGTCTCCTGGCGCCCGGGGCGAGCTACTTGTTGGCGCCCCACCCATAAACTCAAGTCAAACGTATTTCACAAATAAATATTACGAAGCGAAGCCAGGGGCGGATACAAAAAGCGGGGGGGGGGGGGGGGGGGGGGGTGCTGTCCGTTTTAGGCCCGATCCAAAAGCGGGGGGGGGGGTGCTGTCCGTTTTAGGCCCGATCCAAACGCGGGGGGGGGGGGGGGGGGGTGCTGTCCGTTTTAGGCCCGATCCAAAAGCTGGGGGGGGGGGGTGCTGTCCGTTTTAGGCCCGATCCAAACGCGGGGGGGGGGGGGTGCTGTCCGTTTTAGGCCCGATTCAAAAGCGGGGGGGGGTGCTGTCCGTTTTAGGCCCGATCCAAACGCGGGGGGGGGGGGTGCTGTCCGTTTTAGGCCCGATTCAAAAGCGGGGGGGGGGTGCTCCTTGCTGTTCGATGATTTATATCTTGGTTTGTGCGCGCGTGCGTGATAGTGCGTGTGGAATGGAGCGGGGGGGGGGGGGGGGGCGGCAATTGGTCCCAGAGGGCGGCATTTCGTATGAATGGGGGGGGCGGCCGCCCCCCCCGAGCCTATGCTGGATCCGGGGCTGCTGAATACAACCGGTACCGTACGATTATCAAAGAAATTATGCTGAGCCTGACCTTAGACCTACTTTAAAAATTTTTGTTTGACCTATAAAAAAAAATTTTTCCCCACGATTTTAGCGCCCCTCTCAACTCGGCGCCCGGGGCGACCGCCCCCCTTGCCCCCCCCTTGCTACGCCACTGACGCAAGAAAATGTGTTAATCTATCCCAATGATTACATTATAAAGCGGCTAGCCCCCCCCCCCCCCCCCCCCCCGAGAAGAAAGCTTACCCCGTAAAAAATTCCTGTATCCGCCACTGGAGTTGTAATATATACTTCTACTCCCAGTTTTGCACGACGCGTATTTCTCTAAATGCATACATGATCATATATTTATTGCGCCACTACCGCCTGTCCAATGGAAATTATCCCCTAGGAGCGAGCTTCTTAGTATATTCAAACAGAAATGAAATCAGTGTCACTTTAAGACGTTATGCGATAAAATAAACGTTTTGCCATGTACACATGTTTTAAGGTTCAATATATATGCAGTAATTAAATATAGTTCCAATGATGCAATGCATGGGCATAACAAAATCAGTACACTTTTATCCTCTTCCTATAGTAAGTTAACGTTTGGAACGTTACTAGTAGTGATAAAACCGCTAGCTGATTTTGGATTTACCCGATCACTTTTCAGACACTCAAAACAGAGCTAGATTTAATTGGAATTAAAGCAATTCAACACTTCATAATACAGTAGTAGTTAGTATCAGTAGTACATCAGCGCAACAGAATGTCATGCAGTTACAGTAAGTTCAACACCGAGCAATTATTATATGCATGCGATGAATGTTGATATAGAAGTGCGCTTATTTTTTATTATTATTTGTACTTCCTCGTTCACTACTTGTACTCCATGCACTGGGGGAGAAGGTTATATAATTCCCGCTGTAGAGAGTAGTCACACCATAGATATCAATGGTAATGTACGGCCATGACGCATAATATGTACGGGACACAGAACAATGGACAAAATAACGCCTTTAGTTCATCAAGCGCGGTGGGGAATAGATATATATCATCTCGGATTCGCGTGGGTCATGAACGAATCCGGGTTTCTGTACATTCCCGCCTTTCTGCCTTGGGCACCATAACTAACCAATTCCGCGTATACCTCCCGCTCGTCGGCCAAGTCCATAGGTTGTTCCCCGTTGCGATTGATAGCCTTCGGGTCGCAGTTGAACCGAACAACGAGTAGGCGTATGACGGTGACCGCTGCCTGGGCGGGTCGGTACTCGCTCTGCCAGCAGGCCAGGTGGATACCGGTGTTGCCAGCGTTGTCGGTCTCCAGCGGGTTGCACCCGCACTCGGTCAACAAGTATTGGACGAGGCCAAGCCTTCTGTTAATGGCGGCGTTGTGAAACGCGGTCATTCCGAAAGCGTCCCGCCAATTGGGGTCGCAGTTACACTCGTTGAAGAGGTACTTGACTACTTCGAGGGCCCGCTCGTCGTCCGAGTAGTGGTAGTCCGGTATCATGCTAATGCCGCAAGCATACGTGATCGGCGGGCGTCGAAAACCGCGAGCGCGGGAGTCCGGGTTGCAGCCGGCCCTCTCGACGAGGTACTTGACGACTTCGAGGTGTCCCTCCACCGCGGCAAGATGGAGGGGCGTTTCCTCGTGGCCTCCGAATAAATGGACGCTGCTACAGACCCCGTGCTTCTCGACCAACAGCTTCACAAAGCCCAGGTCGCCGTGCTGGGAGGCCCAGTGGAGAGGAGTGGTTCGCCTCGTGCCCCACGCAATGTCGGCGTCGATCGAACCCGACTGCAGCATGGCCGAAGCTTCGTCGAAGTCACCCGATTCACAGGCATATTTCTTCCGATGTAGCTACCATCCGTTGGCAAATAAAAGCGCCTAAATGCCACACCCACGGATCATGTGATCACAAAGCTAGTGTACAGTTCAAGAAAGCTAATCCGTCAACGTACATGTTCCCGAATTGAGGCAGTGGGCATGTCGGTTCGAGCCTCTTCATTTAGTCGCCCACCTCTCCTTTACCCCACACCCTCCCTTAAATGACGCAGTGTTGGTTGTAAATGCCCCTCCACACCCACCACACACACACTGTACACACCCCATCCATGGGTACAGCCCTCCCTGACTTCAGTCCCATCAGTTCCCGTCTGCCTGCTTCTCAAAGCCCACAGAGAGTGAGTTGATACAGTACCTCAGCCCAGTGCTCTGCTTGGGTCCATCCTCAAACACATGACCGAGGTGAGCTCCACACTGCAACCAGAAGAGAAACATTCAAATGGATGCACCCAATAAGTGCACACATCATTATCACACTCACACACCAAATATTCCTCCTTGCACCCAAACTATTTTAGATAAGATGGGTTCCCTCAGAGGGGAAGGGGATGGGCACTTCAGGGGGGGGGGGGGGGGGGTGGCTTCACTCAGAGGGAGGAGGGTTCATTCCGAGGGGGGAGAGGGTGGGCACTAGATGGGGATGGGATCACCCAGGGTGGGGGGGGGCACTAGATGGGGATGGCTTCACTCAGAGGACTCAGAGGGGGGAATGTGGGCACTTGAGGGGGATGGCTCCACTCAGAGGACTTGGGGGGGGAAGGGGGGGAAGGAGTGGGCACTTAAGGGGGATGGGTTCACTCAGAGGACTCAGAGGGGGGGAGGGTGGGCACTTCAGAGGGATGGGTTCACTCAGAGGGTGTGTACTTGAGGGGGATGGGTTCACTCAAGAGGGGGACCAGCCTTCGCTTCACATTGTCAAGCATGTGGCAGATGACTAGTACACTTAAGGTTAACATAGCATGTGCCAGTTTTCTGGATATGATAATAATTTGATATTTCCTTCGCACGCAGGTGAATGTGAGGAGCCACAATTAATAGAAAATAGAACCCTTGCTGGGGAGGATCAAAACATTATGGCCACCAATGTTTTAATCCTCCCCAACAAGGGGTATATTTTATAGTCAAAGGAACTCAAGGGCAATCCAAAGATGATGCATGGAAGTTGCAGGACTGCTTGAGCAAACTGTAATGGAAAAGACAAGGGATGGAGATTATCAGGACCTATGTTAGTAGTTCCTATATAGGAATTGACCCAGGTCGTCAATATCATTTTTTTTAAACCCCGCGACCCGCATATAACTCGCGTACCAAGAAACGGATAGTTTAGCTCATTTGTTTCTATCAAACCGGAAGGCAAAGACGGTCATTTTAATGTTTTGTTCCAGTCTCCAAACTGTTTGCTTTAAGAGAACACAAAAGCTTGCGTTTGTTCTCGTTCCCAGACCAATTCTTTTCCATCGTCTTCATCGTCTTCTTCTTGGCTGAGTATAAGGTTTTAAAATGCGCAAATTATACCAATCGCTTTAGAATCTCCTGGAAGGACATCTTCAGGTATTAGATATATGAATAAAGCATGAAACTGATATACGTAATCATTATGTAATATGGAGTGCTCTATTAAGCGTTCCCATGGCGACATTCACGTATATATTTAGAATTGTGCAGCGTTATAAACATGTGGGATTTCATTTGATCACAGTTTTGTTCAATACTTTTAGCTAGTGAAGTTGTTTTTGTCAAAATACCTTCACATCAACAAAAGAGGAGAGCTAAACGACGAGAGGAATACCTCCAAAGTCCAGACGATGAGTTAGAGTCCTCCCACGTTCGGTACAATGCTGATCCTGAACAAAAGCGGGCGTCTGCTCGTGATGGTAATTGAAGTGGGGGGGGGGGGGGGGGGGGACTGCATAAGTGTGACATCTTCAATTAAAGAGGCTACGTTATAAGTATAACTTGTCAGCACTTATCAGTATTCGCAGATATCATCGACGATAAATAGAGGAAACAAGTAAAGAAAAACATTCTCTAACGAGAAAGTTAGTGGGATATAGGAATTGGAGGCAAAAAGGAAGGGAACAAGGTTTTGGGAAAAGAAAAATGAGACAAAAATCCTATATTTTGCACATGTAAATGTAACAGAACCAAAAGAAGTGCTAAATATAGGATTTTTGTCTCATTTATCTTTTCCCAAAACCTTGTTCCCTTCCTTTTTGCCTCCAGTTCCTATATCCCACCAACTTTCTTGTTGTTTTTCTTTACTTGTGGAAGGTGTGAAAATAACGGTGGACCAAGATAGATGTGCTGCACGCTGGGGAGGAGGCTCATGGGAATGGATCAGGTGGGGGTTGCTCCCCCTAAAGACACTTTGTTACCACACTACTATATAGTCACTGCTACCACAGAGATTGGTACACTAATGTTTATATTTTGTATAGGTTATTCACATATGACAATGAAAGCAGCCAGCTGCAATACATACCTTTGAACAGACAATCTCAATGCGAGTTCTCTCACTAAGTGTGGTATCTCTGATTAATGCGACATGATCTGTGTTCACAACATCAGAGAACGATAGCCATCCTGGATATATAGAGCCAGTAACATACCAAAAGGTATAACCCCACCACCTCATACGACCCCACCTCATACAACCTCACCTCATACGACCCCACCTCATACGACCCCACCTCATACAACCTCACCTCATACAACCTCATCTCATACAACCCCACCTCATACAACCCCCACCTCATTCAACCCCACCTCATGCAACCCCACCTCATACAATCCCACCTCATGCAACCCCACCTCATACAACCCCACTTCATCCAATCCCACCTCATACGACCCCACCTCATACAACCCCCACCTCATACAACCTCACCTCATTCAACCCCACCTCATACAACCCCACCTCATACAACCCCACCTCATACAACCCCACCTCATACAACCCCACCTCATACAACCCCCACCTCATACAACCTCACCTCATTCAACCCCCACCTCATTCAACCCCACCTCATGCAACCCCCACCTCATACAACCCCACCTCATACAACCTCACCTCATTCAACCCCACCTCATGCAACCCCCACCTCATACAACCCCACCTCATTCAACCCCACCTCATACAACCCCACCTCATCCACCTCACCTCTTCTACACACACAAACTTACCACAGCCTGAATCGAACTTCTTTTCAGTTCTGCAGAAGCACAAACAGCATAGCTACTCCATACCACATAACCATATGCACCACCTATATGTATATGGGGTCGTGGCAGTGAAAAGGGACCCATCTAGCGCATATTCCATGAAGGAGCATCAAAGTTGACACATGCAATTAAAATGTACACATTATTAAAAAAAATTCAGGCCACTGTAACTCCATGATGGATAGACTAACTTCTAGGGCGTAAGAAAGAGGATATAGGTGTCGCATAGTATATTAAATAATTTGAAAATATGTGCTAGGTCCCTTTTCGCTGCCATGATCCCATATACATATACATATATATGCCTGACCATGAGCCATCACATGCTGATCACATGCCACCATATGCCTGACCATGTGCCATCACATGCTGATCACATGCCACCATATGCCTGACCATGTGCCATCACATGCTGATCACATGCCACCATATGCCTGACCATGTGCCATCACATGCTGATCACATGCCACCATATGCCTGACCATGTGCCATCACATGCTGATCACATGCCACCATATGCAACTATGTACCATCACAACGCCACCATAATGCACAAGGTCCAGCGTGACATACAAGTTCACTAGCTCTATAATTCAAGTTAGATTGGAAGGAAGTTCTGTTCCTAAATTAGACTAAAAAAGATACACATACGAATCCCCCCATCTGGAAGCAAATGACAACGAATCACACTGGCAATCATCAAAAGAATTTAAAACATGCGTGATTATTTGCTATTTCCACACGGGTCCTGATATTACAGTTGATGACCTGCACAGAAATAAATAGCACGCACAAAAAGCCCAGACCAACGTTCCAAAATTTGTGGTAAGGAGCAGCTATTAATAATAGACATGTACAGAGGGAGCATAGCACGAATACAACATACTTAATATTCATGTGTTACTAAGAGCTAACAACAAACTAACCATTCATGTGTTATTACAATGTACATCATAAGGGTCACCTCAGAGAATGAGCAAACCCACATAAAGCAAAATAAAAAGTACTTACTTAAAGAGGGGTATTCCACAGACCACACAAGGGAACACTCCTGCATCATCCATTTTAAGGTACTTCCCTGTCCATCGTCTGGACAGTAAAAATAATATATACAATGTTGCCAAGGTAACATGAGGGATGAGGTGAACATGTCACCCAAGTAGGTTGGATGATGTTCAAATGGGTTACAAGCATGACATTACAGTACAACTCTGGGGTTAGGTGCTTAGGTACACTGTCCTGAATGGCTAACCTCACTTTCCCCCATGGCTAACCTCACTGTCCCCCATGGCTAATCTCTCTGTCCCCAATGGCTAACCTCACTGTCCCCCATGGCTAATCTCTCTGTCCCCCATGGCTACCCTCTCTGTCCCTAATGGCTAACCTCTCTGTCCCTAATGGCTAACCTCACTGTCCCCCATTGCTAACCTCTCTGTCCCTAATGGCTAACCTCTCTGTCCCCAATGGCTAACCTCACTGTCCCCCATGGCTAACCTTCCTGTCCCCAATGGCTAACCTCACTGTCCCCCATGGCTAACCTCTCTGTCCCTAATGGCTAACCTCACTGTCCCCCATGGCTAACCTTCCTGTCCCCAATGGCTAACCTCTCTGTCCCCCATGGCTAACCTTCCTGTCCCCAATGGCTAACCTCACTGTCCCCCATGGCTAACCTTCCTGTCCCCAATGGCTAACCTTCCTGTCCCCAATGGCTAACCTCTCTGTCCCCAATGGCTAACCTCTCTGTCCCTCGTTCTTGTGTAACCAAGAACTGCTCAGGAGTTAACTTTCTTTCAAGTTCTTCTGATGAGAAGGTAATCTGGAAAAACCAAGCATGTTGTTATGGCGACAAACTACACGTATACATACACACATTTGAAAATCTGCAGATACACTAGTAAGATCATAGTACAATGGTGGTCATGGTAGCCACAGACCTCATGCTACTTACCCTCACAAGGTAGCCATGACACCCACACATGGATGGTAGCCATGGAGATCATGTTAACCCACACATGGTAGCCATGGAGCTCACATTAACCCCACACATGGTAGCCACGGAGCTCATGCTGGTACACGTAAAAAGACACACTGCTGGTATTACAAAACCCCTGGTAATGCTCCCCCTTAAACATGTACCACAGACATATTCAACAAAGTACTGTATAACGCAAAATTTTGGAATGGTACAGATGTGTTTGGTAGCAATCATACATAGCATGGTTAGGAACATGACTCCATTTGAGGTACCTGTGTAGTGTACCTCCATCCTTACATCCTTAACAATGGCAAATCTGGGCAGGGACGCTGTTACAGATTTAGTGTTCCAAAATTTTGCGTCCTACAGTAGCACCTTTTTGGAACCATGCACTGTCTGAAAAGCAGGATGCAACTGTCTCGTTACATACATGGGCGTGGTTCACTATAGACAGAGTGCGTGCACAGGTGCTCAAAGTGCACGTCAAAAGACAAAACAAATAGTTTATGATAGTAGTAGAGTCCAATAAAGAAGGTTACAATGAACAGGAAGTTTGGAATCAAATACGTAAAACAAGGGAGGCTAGAACCAGACAGGAAATTTGGAAACAGATCGGAAATTTGGAGCAAGACAGGAAATTTGGAACCAGAAGAAGGTTAGAACCAGAGAGGAAATTTGGAACCAGAAGGAGGTTAGAACCAGATAGGAAATTTGGAACCAGAAAGAGGTTAGAACCAGATAGGAAATTTGGAACCAGGAGGTTAGAACCTGACAGGAAGTTTGGTCCTGCAGAATTTTATTTATATTTTGAACCCCCGGGGGTAGGGAGAAGAGGTAAGGAATAATAAACTCTACCACAGAAAAATGGTGCGGTATGATGTCTTGAAAATAAGAAGTCAATAGCGTTAATCATTCGGAAGTTATAGTGCGATTCAAACATAGAACATCTTATAAATTATTTTATTATATACGTGGAACAATTTTGTCAAAAACAGTCCCATACAAAGATGTACCAACAACAGCACATGAACCAATGAAGCAAACATCATGAACACAGCTATTGAGTTTAAATACAAAGAAACAAACAAAGACACCAAATATCAATACACCACTAGAACCATATAATGAAGTATGAAAGACCATATGCATACCTCTGGCTTTGGGTATTCAGTATGCACCTTCATCCCGTGGAATATTCCATCAACTGCAAACACAGTAAAATATTCGTGGACTTAATCTGTTGTACTACGAATTCATATATCATCCTTGTTGCATATACAAGATACTGTGCATGGGAGAATGGTGTATGAAGAGAGGGAAGGGGAGGAGGCAAAGGGAAGAAGCGAGGGAAGGGGAGGAGGCAAAGGGAAGAAGAGAGGGAAGGGGAGGAGGCAAAGGGAAGAAGAGAGGGAAGGGGAGGAGGCAAAGGGAAGAAGAGAGGGAAGGGGAGGAGGCAAAGGGAAGAAGAGAGGGAAGGGGAGGAGGCAAAGGGAAGAAGAGAGGGAAGGGGAGGAGGCAAAGGAAGTGATGTTAAGGATGCAAGGGGGAAAGAAGATGCCATTGTATTTAAGAATTGTGCTGGCTTCAGCCAACAAGAATTGTTTTTTTGTTGGCCCTATAATAGGGGGAGTGACTGGCAGTTTTCAATGGCAACAGATGTTATCATGTCTTTGATGACTGTGTCAGTTGAGAGAAGACATAGTGTGTTAACACACAGCCTCCATTTAGCCTGGCCAGAGGGTTTGTACCATGTTAACACACAGCCTCCATTTAGCCTGGCCAGAGGGTTTGTACCATGTTAACACACAGCCTCCATTTAGCCTGGCCAGAGGGTTTGTACCATGCACAGATGTTTCTTTCCATGACCAGTGTGGGTGGACTACAAGTATTGTTTTGGACATCAATGTTTTCTTTCAAAAATGTTGTTTTCCCTGATGGAGTAACCACTTGTTAATGTGTTATGTTTTAGCCTATTGTTGCAGGTTTTGTGTTACGTTAAACACAGTTTGTGCACATATTAATGTGGTCAAAATAAGACCTTTTTAATGCCTTTATAATGCAAAATCCTTACTGTACATGCAAATGGACCACAATATTAACTGCCTTACAATATCTTGTACACCTCCATTACACTATCTCATCCCCAGGCCCAATCAAAGCAGCACGTGCACGTAGTATGCTCAATGTACATGTAGCTACACTCAGGGACGCTAGTTTTCTTGATGCTTAGGGGTGGGGCAGGGAGGGGTTAAAAGAAAAAAGAGGTATGGTACAAATTCAATGCCTTTTTAAATTGCCATATTGGATTTTTAATGCTGTATCAATAAATACACAAGATTTAATGCCTTTTTAATTGCATTTATTGATTTAATGTATTTTAAATACTCTGTACGAACCCTGGTTAAAGTAATGCACAATGATTTGGGACAATGGACAGAAGAAGGGTGATAAAAAATAGTCCTACTGCCACTACCCCGTAACCGGTGCCCAGGCCTAAATCCTTTGTCTGATATGAAGGCTGTTGTTGGTGTTACCGTGGTTAGTCATATTGTACAGAGGCTGACAGGGGTGTAAAGGCAGTGAACGAGAACTACAAATAAACGCACGCCTACAATCAGGCACCAAGGAACTAGGCCTGTACTAACCCCAGCACTGAGACGAACACTCAAAGAAATGCACGGCCATACCTCCGTATAATATAAATGGACACAAATACATACGCGCGCGCACACACAGCACACACGCGCACCCATCCACTCACTTGCATCGGCTGTTGGCCATTTGCTGGAATCTGGGTCATGCCTGGCTTCTGCCATCGAACCACGTGACAATAATTAATTATATTATAAATACAAGCTATCCAGCAATGAATATATTACACATGTGGGCAGTATTAGATAGTTATTTAATTTACGTCAGAACACGGGCCGTCCGAGATCCCAATGCTGTAGCAGGATCTAGCCTCTATTTCACAGGGAGAAAAAACGCGTCTTGATTTCCAGTTGATTTGCATATTTTGCACCAGATAGCTGACATTTTGTACCACGCAGTAAGTGACAAATCAACTGGGAATCAATAATTGATTAGATGCGTTCATTTTTCCCTGCATGGATGTGCTTGTACAGAAGTATGCTGCACTAAATGCGGCGTGCACGTGAGATAGCCCCACCCACCCACCCATATTTACAGGTTTAATGCGTGATGTCCAAGAGGGTCCAGTCTGTGGGGCAGGAGGAAATATTCCAGCGGACACAACCAACGCCACCCGTCTAAACTGGCGCATGAACATAGTTCTGTGAGGGCAATGGCAAAGTTAAGTTGCATGCATATAATATGGACGAAGCTATAGGAATTCTGCGCTGTTGGTACCTCATAAAAAGCACGGTAGTAGGATTAGATTGAAATGGAAAGATGATATACCTATATTTAGTGCATCCATGCTGTATGTACAATACCTTACAATTATATAGCCATTTTATCAATTTCAGTAATGCTTGTACAGTGAAATAATACTCGCAGGCCATGTAACATTTTGGCCTAGCAACTATGCACCTTGCATTAATTATAACTTACAACGTCCTACCAAATTATGCATAGCAGTCGATATGAATGTTTTTTTTTTCTCCTTAAATAGCTGGTCCAATTTGGTCACCGCTATAGCCACTGATGGAATTAGTAATATCCATAATGACATATCTTTACAGTCACAAGATATTACAATACACACAATGCAAGGGTCAAAGGGACTGGACTTCAAATAAAAGTGTCATCATCCCTTGAAAATTTCAATAAATCACTTAAACTCCTAGCTAGAACATATGGATAAATGGCCCATACTTCTTGCATTTTGTTTCAAATTGAATTCTAAATGACAAATTGGCCTGAATTCGAATTGTATATTTCACTGCATTATAATTAAGCAACTTTATACAAAAAATCAAGACAAAAATTTAATTACTATCGCAGTTAATTATAATATTCAACACTTAGCTAGCTTCAATAACTACAATAAGCAGCATTTCATTAATATAGCCTCTCAATTTGATTACGTGTTACCAGTCCCACCCCATCCGACAAGGGTAGATGTGCATCAATTAGCACATAGACAACAAACCACATAAAATTTTAAATTTTTCAAAGGTGAGTTGTTGGAAAATGAAGCTGAAATTATTGAATGCTTTTGCTTCAGTCTTTTCAGTTTAACACGCTTCTTGGAGTGTATAAATTTGCTTATGTATGCCTCTAGTATGCTATGCTCTTTATATCTACCATTGTATGGTGCTTGTGTTTTAGCATACTGGCTATATCATACCTCAGAAACATCAGCTAGTATGAAGCAGACCTTCGGCATGTAGGGGAGTTAATGCTGTCCTGCACAGTATACACTTACACACCATCACACCCATAACCCACAGCACAGATACTCAGGTTTGCACTCCAAATAAACACAGTCACTCACAATATTATACATAACTCACCCAACACACCAAAGTAACATTTTTCACACTCCCAGCACACAGAACTATTATATGACCTCCCATCAGCATACGTATTCAACTCATACTCTTCACCAACAACACACCAGTGCACACTAGCAACAGTGCAATGACCCTAGTATAATCCCCCCCCCCCCCCCCTCCCCCCCTCTTTAGCAATCAAGGGATAACAAGTGACAAAACCCATGCACAGAATTGTCTCGCTTGGCATACCAAAGTGTCAACCCCCCCCCCCCCCCGCACACACACACACACACACACACACTAATGTTTTTGTTTTCTTGATGTTTGGTGTAATGTTGCAATTGATTGTAATTATTAATAATAATGCAGTTCCCTTCATACCCACAACCCATAATTCTTGCATTTTGAGTTCTGTGTTCTTAGCCCACCCTATCCAGGGGTTATCTGCCCCACATAAAGGGGTAGCAACTAATAGAACACTAACAGGTTCTTTTATTTATTTTTCCTACCTGCTCTCCTAATGACATTCATTACATTGCATCAGCTTATTCCCAAGTATTTTTATATCTACTGCATGCACCCCATAATCTTCATAATACCAATATTGGACCTCTATCTACCCCCACCCCCTATCCTATCTACTGGTGGGGATAGGGATAGGGGGTGGGGGTGATACCCCACCCCTTATCCTATCTACTACTCCACCCCCTATCCTATCGTATATTCTCTTGTATCTTGTATTCCAATAATAACAATAATAATAATATTATATCAGTAAACAAATCGGCAAATGCATGGAATTATTACATGTGTTCGATTACAAAAAGAGAGTGCATGTAAATATTCACGCAGCTTTTACCGATGCATGGGAGATGCATGCGCTAATTGCTACTGCCGGAATCGCTCATATAATGCTTCATACATGTATAGTACTATATACGCTTGAACACGCCGACCACTTTCTTGTCGCTTGGGCTAACGTGGTAAACATCCTTGCAGCTTTTAATGCAGAAGGGAAGGAGTGCCACAGGCAAGC